>APFE030491101.1:0-21463 GCA_000404065.3 Pinus taeda | reverse complement strand
TCTCTCTCTCTCTCTCTCAAGGTAATAAGGATTTCTCTCTCTCTCTCTCTCTCTCTCAAGGTAATAAGGATTTCTCTCTCTCTCTCTCTCAAGGTAATAAGGATTTCTCTCTCTATCTCTCTCAAGGTAAGAAGGATTTCTCTCTCTCTCGAAAGGTAATAAGGATTTCTCTCTCTCTCTCTCTCTCTCGGTAATAAGGATTTCTCTCTCTCTCGAAAGGTAATAAGGATTTCTCTCTCTCTCCCTCTCTCTCTCTCTCTCTCTCTCGGTAATAAGGATTTCTCTCTCTCTCGAAAGGTAATAAGGATTTCTCTCTCTCTCTCGAAAGGTAATAAGGATTTCTCTCTCTCTCGAAAGGTAATAAGGATTTCTCTCTCTCTCTCTCTCGTTTGAAAGGTAATAAGGATTTCTCTCTCTCTCTATCTCTCTCTCGAAAGGTAATAAGGATTTCTCTCTCTCTCTCGATTGAAAGGTAATAAGGATTTCTCTCTCTCTCGAAAGATAATAAGGATTTCTCTCTCTCTCTCGAAAGATAATAAGGATTTCTCTCTCTCTCTCTCTATCTCTCTCTCAAAAGATAATAAGGATCTCTCAGGATCTCTCTCTCTCTCTCTCTCTCTCTCTCTCTCTCTCGATCTCTCTCGATCTCGATCTCTCTCTCTCTCTCTCTCTCTCGATCTCGAGCTCTATCTCGGATTTCTCTCTCTCTCTTAAGGATTTATCTCTCGAGAGAAAGTCTCTCTCTCTCTCTCTCTCTTAAAGATTTCTCTCTCGAGAGAAACTCTCTCTCTCTCTCTCTCTCTCTCTCTTAAGGATTTCTCTCTAGAGAGAAAGTCTCTCTCTCGAATTTCTCTCTCGGGAGAAAGTCTCTCTCTCTCTCTCTCTTAAGGATTTCTCTCTCGAGAGAAACTCTCTCTCTCTCTCCCTCTCTCTCAAGTATTTCTCTCTCGAGAGAAAGTCTCTCTCTCTCTCTCTCTCTCTCTCTCTCTTAAGGATTTCTCTCTCTCGAGAAACTCTCTCTCTCTCTCTCTCTCTCTCTTAAGGATTTCTCTCTCGAGAGAAAGTCTCTCTCTCTCTCTCTCTCTCTCAAAAGGTAATAAGGATTTCTCTCTCTCTCGATTGATAAAAAAGGTAATAAGGATCTCTCTCTCTCTCTCTCAAGGTAATAAGGATTTCTCTCTCTCGATCGAAAGGTAACCCAACATAGGAGAAAACACAACTAGAATGTGAGGCCTATGCTCTGGTCTCTTCAGTAGAGAGAGAGAGAGATATTTTCATAGAGAGAGAGAGGGAGAGAGAGAGAGAGATTTTCATAGAGAGAGAGAGGGAGAGAGAGAGAGAGATGTTGTAATGAAAGGTTCCTTAATAAGGATTTTTAGGGTTAACATGGGGCTTGTATAGGGATTGACACATATAAAATCTCTCTCTCTCTCTCTCTCTCTCTTTCTCTCTCTCTCTCTCTCTCAAAAGGTATAATGAAAGGTTCCTTAATAATGATTTTTAGGGTTAACATGGCTCTCTCTCTGAGTGAGTTCCCATTCCTTTTATGTGCATTTTACAACCGAACTAAAGAGACCAGAGCATAGGCCTCACATTCTAGTTGTGTTTTCTCCTATGTTGGGTTTTCTAGGATAAATTTTGCATTAATTTGTGTGGACGATGTAAACTTGTGCCTATTATTACAATTTTTATTTCAATTATTTGATAAAATTCAAGCAAAGTTAGTAATTAATTAATTTGGGATCTAAGGAAAAATTAATTTGCAAGTTTAGGTTTTCATAATATTATAGTATTTTTTGTAATGAATTATTTCGATGAGATATCCATGGTAGTTCACATATTAGTCCCACCTAGGGCCTTTTAATAAAGGGGCTATTATGAGCTTTTAGTTGATTTAGTCAAATTCTTTTTGACATTATACTATCCAATAGAATTCACTATCCTTAGGTAGCAAAGTGAACAAAGGAGAGGCATGTTTACTAAGTTCATTGATGAACTGTTTATAGTGTCTTGGATTCTTAAGGAAACTTCTTACATATTTTTGTTTCTATGAAGTATGCATGCTATTAATAATGTTCACTTTAATTTGGTCTACTTTTATCTATTTGGAGGATATATGGTGACCTAGAACAACCCCTTCACACATAAGAATATTCATTCCTCATTATTAAATGAGAGATTCATTTCTTCACAAATTGATAGTAGTATTATAAGGCTAGTCAAGGGTTCATGAAAAGAATGACCGTAGGGTTTGAATTCATCTATGCAAATTTATACAATGTCGTGTATGAGATAAAAAAAGATACTAAGCAGATCCCTCTAGAAAGTTGCAAGGGTATTATAAAGGCAAAAGGAGAAGACCTTGTAAGAAAATGTGCCCCAAGGATAGGTGAAGGTCATATTATATTGGCCCTTACAACTAACTTGAATTTTATTGTATCCACTAAACCCATATAGGATGGAGAATTACTTTTTTTTTTCATGATGATGTACTAGTACATCATCATGAAAGGCATGGTGAAATGGTCCTTCTTGATAGCCTCATTGAGTTCCTTGTAGTCCACACTCACCCTCCATTTTCCATTCCTTTTGGGAACACTACCTAAAGCTTAGACCTATTCACTATAAGAAATGGGATAAATAAATCCTCATCCAAAAGTTTTTGTAATTCTTCCTTGATGATTTCCTTTAGGGTAGGGTTCATCATTATTTGAGGTTGTATAATGATTCTACAATCCTCTATATAAATATGATGGGTACATTTTTTTTATATGGAAAAATTTCATATATCTATAGTCTTATGCAAAGGCTACAATGTGTTTCCTTAAGATAGTTAACAATTTTTTCTCTTGATAATTAGCTAGAAAAATGTTGTTTTTTAGATTTTTGAAGGGACATATTTATGCCATTTTGACTGTTGCTTGTTCAATATTAACAGTGAGTAAATTTTCCCACATATCCATTTCTAGACCAATAGGATATATAGGCTATTATTGCTACTCTTTTTTATTAAAAACACTAGTTTTTACTAGAGATTTGTAAAAAAAAAAGGAAATAAAGGTGTCCTCAGTAGAGTTTGTGATAGATATATCTATTTCAATGGTGAGGATAGGATAAATAGAGGTTTGGGGTGACTATTCTACTTCTTATTCTTTATACAAATATGGATTTCTCCCATAATTATTGGTTGAGTTGTGGGGTAGGGGACAATATAAATTTGAGAATGACCATTGGTAATTGTTATGTTTCCCACCCTACAAAAAAATTATGCATATTCTATTTCTAGCCAAAGAGTCCCTAGGATAAGAGGAAATCCATTCAACTTAGATTTAGTTTGTAATACTATGAAATTAGTTTGGTATTAATAGGAGTCAATAAAAATCTCTTCATTAACGAATTTAATATAAATAGGAACATCCTTGATGGATCAGAGGAGATGTCTCTTGACATATAATATCCTATGTTCCCCTAATATCTAATTCTCTACAAATGTATATGTTTTGTTAGAGTGTACTTTAAGGAAGAAGGGAAGTTTGGTAATTAATTTCAAGGAGACACCATTAATATTCTTAAAATAGACATAAATCCTTATCTCCCAATATTCTTGTGGACAAAAATAAAATTGGTTTCCCTCATGGAATGTCTTATTGGATTTATAATCCCATATAGTATAAGATTTTGGATCTCTCTTTACATTAACATTTATCTTTCCCTAAAGGGCCTTAGATTAAGCTTCAATGAGATCATGTATTGCATGAAATTTCTTTTTATACCTTCAAATTTCATAAACTAAGAAAACACGTACTATGACTCCTTACATAGATCAATAAAACACTTATGTAAATCAATATATAAGAAGGATGCTACAAATATCACACAATTATACTATTTGGATTGATATTCGATCCCTGTTTAAATATGTAACTAGGTTTGGTCTTCATAATGTCTATTTTAATCATGAGTTTGTGTATTTGATATTAAAGAGAAACAAAATTTATTATTGTCATTCTTGATGCATGGGTTTCATGCTTAAGATAATTTTTTTTATAGGTTAAGCACCCATTGAGTGATTTTAAATTTTTCATAGAATTATGAAGTCAAAAGATTCATTGTCACATAGTAAGAGCCCTTTGGGAATGTTGTATCTTGTAAATAAAATTCTTGTATAGTCAAAAGTATCATAAAGACCCTCTAAGACCTTGTAAAACAAGTCGACCTATAAGAAGAATCAAGTTGGCTTACAAGAAGGATCAAGTTGGCCTACAAGAAGGATCAAGTCGGCCTCATGGACAACAATTCGACCTCCTAAGGCTATATATAGGAGAGAAATTGACCTCCTCTGGACACTCACTCATTACTCATTATCTAAGCGAAGAAGAGAGATAAGAAAGGCAAGTGAAGAAGGATAGAAGGAAGAAGGACAAAATTTTTGGGTTTATTTTCTATCTTCTTCTCACACATGTGAATATTAGGGAAAATTTACTACAACAAAGTAAAAGTTGCAAAAGAAGCTACTGGGAAGTTGAAATTGAAGAAGAAATTGTTGGGAATCAAAGTTGTAGAAGAAACTGCTGGGGAGGATCGAAGTTGCTGGAATTTGATGGAAGGTTGAAGTTGTTGGAAGTTGCTAGGTAGAAAGTGCTGGAAGTTGCTTGGTCAAAGTAGCTGAAAAAATTCATCAAGAAGGAGATGTTTGACTTGGTCTTGGAGGGGTCTTTGACAAGGGTTTGAGGTCTTGGAATTCATCATTTTAAATTCTATAAGAAGAGAAGAATTATTGTGGGTTTTCCTATAAAGAGGAGAGGTTTTGGACTTGACTTGCAACCTACATTTTGTGTCTTGTTGTCTATTTGATCTTCATAGTTTGGTATATTTTTGATGATAAGAACATAATAATAATCAATTGAATTAAGAAGCTAATAAAGCTTAGTAAAAATACATCACAAGCAATTATCAAAGTAAGAGAAATCACCTAGTCTAGCTGCCCCTATATTTTCCAACATGGTGTTAGAGCTAAGGTGACAAGACAAGAAGAGACAACTTGAAGATCATTCACTTGAAAGAAGGATACATAAGGGCTGAGCAGACTAAGAAGCACCAAGGAGGAGTACTCATTTGAAGGATCACATCATAAATAAGAGAAGAAGTCCTCAATGACTCTACCTCTACTCAAAGAAAGAAGGACTACATATTTGAAGCATCTTGAAGTCTCCATATTCTACATCCAAAGGAAGCAAGAAGAAGCATTGCCATCATCATCAAAGAAATCAAGGTGATCCCCTCACATTGCAGCAAATATCACATATTTAATATCCATGAAGAAGATCATCAAGAAGACATCAAGTTGAAGATATCACCATCTATGAGAATCTTCACTTGATAAGTAAGTATCTTTATATTTATGTATGAATATACTACCAACATGACTTCATTCTACAAGGAAAGCAACAAACTGGTTGGGCCATCAAATTTCCTTGCATGGAAGAAAAGGATAGATTTGATCCTACTAGAGAATGAAGTTATCGAATATGTTAAGGGTTCAATCTCCAAAAAATATCAAGAGCAAGCTCAAGCACTATCGAAGTATATGAAAATGGAAATAAGGGCTAAAAAATTCCTCATATAATCAATCAAGGATTACCTCATCCCTTATGTAGAAATTTTGAGAAATCGAAAGATATCTATGAAAAGTTGGTAGAATTGTTTTTCGTAAGCATTGTAGGAGAAGTTATATCACTGAGAACCAAACTATATAAGATTAAGGTTTCTAAGGAAGAAGGGGTAGCCTCATACCTTCTGCGTGTGTCTCAAATAAGAGATCAACTATAAGAACTAGGAGAAATAATGTATAATAAATAAATGACCACCATTGTGCTCAATGTAGTACCTGATGAATGGGGAAACTTTGTATCAAGTATCTACGGAAATAAGGAAGCCACTCCATTCAGTGAACTTTGGTCATAATGTAATATTGAAGAAACTAGGTTGAAGGAAAAAAGCGATGTTGGATAAAATGAACAAGTTCAAGCATATGCTGCCATGGATAGGAGAAAAGGAAAGTTTGGAAAGTTTGATTCTTGGAAAAAGAACAAGATAGAAATGTCAAAGATACAATGCTATGAGTGCAATGAATATGGGCATTTCAAAAGGATTTGTCCTAAACTCAAAAAGGACAACAAGAAATAAAAAGATAGAAATGAAGCTCATATCACCAATGAAGTAGAAGAGCCTAAAAAAAGAACACAAAGAAGGAGGAAGTGAAATATCTCTACTATGACTGATATAATATCCTTCACTTAGTTCTTTTCAGTTATAGAAAATGATAGGAAGCATCACAAATATGATAGTATGTATTATAACAATATAGATATGACATCGTCATAGAAGCATGGAAGAATAACTGAAGTAGAAAGTCTACATGGTTGTAGAAGTCATATTGATAGAAATGAATTGTATCATGGCATATCCATTGGAAGCATATAAGGACAACCGAAATAGAAATATATATGGTTGAACAAAGTCATCTAGCAAGATAGAAGATAAATAGATCATCATACATAATCATCATTATAAAGGATAATTTGCAGAATGAGGATCATTAAGATCCTCCATTGGAATCTTTGTTAGAAGATTCACCCCTACTTAAGAAGAAACAAGTGTCTCACAAATGGTCTGTATTCCACATTATGTGGGATCAATAGGTTAAAAGGATGATGATATGATGACAAACATGTGCAACATGAAAAGTTGGTTGAAGTAATTTCATCTTCAAGCAAGGAAAATAAGCTTCTCGAAGGAAGTCTAGATGGCTACATGAAGGAAAAGGTATGTATATATTTGATAGATAGATAAATTCATATCATCATATGGTTACAGATAGAATGGGTAGAATTCTCTATCTCTTGAGCATGATGAAAGAATAAGAAACTCTTCCTTTAGAAATATACATGAAGGCATGTAGACAATATGCCTTGAACTCTTGTACATATTGATGTGATATGACCTCATGGAGAATATGAGGTGGTTGGAATTCATAGTTCCTATGATGAAGGAAATATGTATAAATGATCCCGTGGAAGCAATATGTGAAGAGAAAGTGAAAGGATATTTTGTGAAAGATGTATCTATAGTCACGTAAGATAAGTGATCAACATCTGAGAACACAACTTAGTTGTGACATATCTATGAAGAAGGTATGAAGACCTTGATAGGTACGTTGGAAAAGGAAAACCTTGGTAATATGTGTCCTGGAGATGGATTCATACATGTGTAGGATGTTGATGTTGCAAGAAGTTGATGTCATGACAAACCATCATAAAAAGGTAACTTTGACTTGATGTTCAATTTGATTTTTGAAAAATTTTGGCTGGGTTGTTACATGGATACCAAAATAACGTTGTAGAAGTCACCTACAAATAATATTCATGTGATTGGATGCAATATCTTGAAAGAAACATGAATTGGAAGAGGTAGCTATATGAAGAAAATCCAGATGTAGACTAGAAGATCACTTTCCAATGGATATAAGTATGATATGACTATTGGTTCAACACTATGGTTCATTGAAGGGAAAGTGATGGAGAAGATAGTTGATGCCATATGATAAAGTGATCATGAAGAAGGCTCCATGATGAAGAAGATGAAGTTTATGACATGATGCAAAAAGAGGAGCCCTACAAGTAGCCGATAAGAGCAGATAACTGATGTTGCTATCAATTCCCTAGGTAAGAGGGATATTGGGTATATTCCTTTTATAAGAATGATGAGATCCTCCCTAGGTAAGAGGGAGTGATAGGTATGGCTCTCTAATTCATATGTCATGCACTAGACCAGAAATAACAACCGTAAGTCTTAGTGAAGGCCATGAGGGAGAGATGGACACATCATTCTTGTCTTCATGTTATGAAGAAAGAATGGAGAATTGGGTACAAATCCGGTTTCCGATACTCTTTGAGGATGTAGTAGGGAATACAATAGGTAAGAGTAGTCAAAGAGGAAATTCCTTGAGGATGTGTTAATCCAAGACAAGAATGGTCCTAGAAGGACATACCTTGTGAACATCCGGATGGGGTATGTGCCTTGAGAGACAATGATGAAAGGTGTCTATTAATAACTGTCTCGCCAATATTATGCTATGATATTATGGAGATATAGAGCTGTTAGTCAAGGCCTTGCTATGTGACAACACTGGTTGATATGATGAGATGCACTACTATAAGCTGAGAAAATAGCTTATGATATGGCTTACCAATCCGACTCTTATGAGAATTCTTTAGTATGAGAATTTCCAAGTACCATGTATGCATTATGAATACCTCCATATTTAATAGGGAGTGTTGAAATATTTTACTAGGTTCGGTCTTCATAATGTCTATTGTAATCATGATTTTATGTATTTGATATTAAAGAGAAAATAAATTTATTATTGTAATTCTTGAGGCATGGGTTTCATGCTCAAGATATATTTTTTATAGGTCAAGCACCAGTTGAGTGCTTTTATGTTTGTCACATAATTATGAAGTCAAAAGAATAATTGTCATAGATGTAATATCCCTTTGGGAATGTTGTATCTTGTAATATTTTTTATTTTTGTATAATCAGAAGTGTCATAAAGACCCTCCAAGACCTTGTCAAACAAGTTGGCCTATAAGAAGGATCAAGCTGTTCTCATGGATACAAATTTGACATCTTAAGAAGGTTATATATAGGAGAGAATTCAACCTCCTATGGAAATTCACTCATTACTCATCATCCAAGCCAAGAATAGGAAGAAGAAAGGCGCGCAAAAAAGGATAGAAGGAAGACATACATAATTTTTGGGTTATATATATATATATATATATCTATATATCTTCTTCTCAAACGTGCAAAGATTAGGGAAAATTTACTACAAAAAGTCAAAGTTGCAGAAGAAACTATTGGGAAGTCAAAATTGTAGAGGAAACTGTTGGGAAGTCGAATTTGCAGAAGAAACTGTTGGGGAAGAATGAAGTTGCTGGAAGGTCAAAGTTGCTGGGTTGAAATTGCTGGAAGATGCTAGGTCAAAGTAGCTAGAAAAGTTCATCAAGAAGGAGAAGTTTGACTTGTGCTTAGAGGGGTCTTTGACAAGGGTTTTAGGTCTTGGAATTATTCATTTGAAGTTCTATAAGAAGAGAATAATTCTTGTCAGTTTTCCTCTCAAGAGGAGAGGTTTTGGCCCTGAATTGCAACCTACATTTTGTGTCCTCTTGTTTGACTTCATAGTTTGGTAGCTGTTTGATGATAACAACATAATAATAATCAAGTGAAGAATAATATAATCAAGTTAAGTAAAAATACATCACAAGAAGCTATCAATGTAGGAGAAATCACCTAATCTAGCTACCCCTAGGCATAAAGCCTTAACTCCCCATCTTGTTGTGGATAAAAATAAAATTGGTGTCCCTCATGGAATGTTTTATTGGATTTATAATCCCATATAGTATAAGATTTTGGATCTCTATTTTCATTAACGTTTATCTTTCCCTAAAGGGCCTTAGATTAAGCTTCAATGAGATCATGTATTGGATGAACTTTCTTTTTATACCTTCAAATTGCATAAACTAAGAAAACACATACTATTAATCCTTACGTAAATCAATAAAACGCTTATGTAAATAAATATATAAGAGGGATGCTACAAATATATAGTTTGGATTGATATTTCATCCCAACATTGATTAGGACATTCTCTTGAATATTTGTTGAATATTTGTGGTTAAATTTTTATTTTCTTTTGAATCTTTCTTCCTCGATCAATAATGATTCTAGTGAGACTAGACCCTTGGGTCTTTTGTTCCCATTGATATTGGTTACATTGTCTTCATATCCAGTTTGGTTTTTGTAACACCCATAATTTTGTAATTTACTTGTACATATTATTATATTGGTTGGTGAGCTAGATCATATTACCAAGTGTCAAATTATGTATTTTAATTATGTAATTCTTTTTATTAATAAAAGTACATGGTTGGATGCATGACAAAGGAACATAAATAGTATCGGGGGCTATGAATTCATAAGATGGGGCTAAGGGGGCCAAAGATATAGTCATTATATGGAATGCAATTTTACTATATATAAAGTGCCTTAGGGGCGAATTAGCCTTGGTTTTTGTGAAGGTAGTGGGGAAAGTGCCAAGTGGAAAGATAGGAACATGCATACAAAAGTGTTAGTTTTATGAGTTGGGGACACCAATCCTTGTTCATTATTATATCATCTTGAAGGAGAGATTATCCTAGAGACATGGGGTGTACATATGAGTGTTTTAGCTAAGATCCATAAGCTGGCAATGAAATTTGATATGTAGAAGAATCTAATATATAGTTTCCATTGAGACATCCATGTGACTAACAATTGAGATTCTCTTGGATAGCCTACATTGTGGCTTTGGAAGACGTGATATAACTTGAGGTACTCCATTATAGAGAAGGGAATTCCCTCTTGGGTTGCGTGGGATGAAGAGGAGAAGAGACTTGGAGTTCGGATGATTGTACTATGAGTGACTAGTGGCACTGTTGGGTTGAGTTCTTAGAGTGATTGTTTTCCCTTGTTGTTTCATAGCCCTAGCTCAAGGATGGATTGAATATTCAGAGTCCTAGAAAAACAATTCCTAAGACTAGGGTGAACACCCTTAGTAAGTATCTAGTTATGGTTTCATAAATGGTAAATGTTTGACTCTTTCATATGATTCAATTTAATTAGATATGTGTAGTTTCCAATTAAAATTGCTATTATTTCTATAATGGATATGCTACATTATATGCCTTTGTTTGCTATGCATGATTTAAGAATGATAATGGAGAATTCTAGGCTTCAAAGTTTGTTCATATGTAGGGCACACCATATTATGGTATAAGATATTATAACTATAGGCATAAGAGCCAACTTACATGAGTGAATTAAAAATTAAGGTGTGAAGAGTGGGTTTATGGTAGTCTAACCTAGCTTGGAGGTGGTAAGGTACATTATAGAGTAGTGTTACCCATCTCGGGGAATGACTAAATACATTACAAAGTGGTATTAGATTAGACTACAACACTAGGAATACATGGGTGAAGCCAACATGTTGAAATAGAAGAAAATTAAAGAGTGGTATTAGTAGTTGTTTCTAAAAATATTTGATAAAATTCCCTATGAGAAATTGGGGAAAATTTCTACGAAGGTTGAAGGAAATCAAGGCACAAGGAGAAGAAGATCCAATTTTAAATTTATTTGGAAATGTTTAGGTTTGTAATTGAAAATATTATCTTTATAGAATGTTTTTGGAGTGAAATTGGGAAAATGCCCCAATTTTTGGGTGAAGCCTTGAGGAATTTGCACAATAGGGGTTAAAATAACCAACTATAGAGGTTCAATTGAGCAAATTTGAGGAAGTTACATGATGCCCATGGTGAAATTGGTAGAATTGGGGAAAATTGAAAAAATTCCTTAATTTTTGGGCATTATTATGACCCAAAATGGATTAGAAATGTTGGAATATCGAGTGTTGAGGTTGAATTGGAAGTGCACAGGATGGAGAAGGGTTGAAGGAAGATCAATTTTAGATTTTCAAGGTGGCAAAAGTGAAAATTTTGAAATTGGGAATCATTGAAAAAATCAAGACTTTTTGGAAATTTGGAAAAATTGGCGAAATTATGTACTTGATGATGTGGGGGCCACATGCTAGATTACATGGTAATGCCATAGGGGTAGGCCATGGTCATGGAATGGTTGGTCTATGGTGTGAGGTGACAAGGCCCAACGGATAATGTGGAGGTCACATCATTAGAAAAAGGAGGATAATACCATAAGTGGAGCAATTTTGAAATGCTTCAAAAAGTATCAAAATGCACCAGGGCGTGGTTTAGGGACAAATTGTTGTGTTAGTATTTTTTTCATTAATGATTAGGAAACTAAAATTTCTAGTATGACCCAAATTCATTGATCTATGTGGGGCTGATCTCAACCATTTGATGAATGGATGGATCGGTTGAGGTGCCAAACAATAAGGGAACATGATGGGACCTACCCATCACTATGGCTAGCAAGAATATTCCAAGTGTTAGTCAGGCCTAGGTGGGACCAAGATTAAAAAAAATATATAAAAGAAATAAGGAAAATGAAAGAAGGGAGAGGAGAGATAAAGAGAAATATAAGAAGAAAGAGAAGAAGTGTAGGTGGCTAGGGGTGACAAGGTAGGCTAGAGAAGACTAGGTGGTGACATGGCACCACCCTAGGGTTCCATGTGGAATTATATGCCACATGAAGGCCACAAAAAGAGGCCAAATAAAAAATAACAATGTAATTTTCTTATTTTTTTTAGGGTCATGAACTTGCGTGGCATTTTTGAGGCCCTAAAAAGCACTTTTGGGTGCTAGAAATTTCAAGGAATATTTGCATATAACATAGATAATTCTAATTTCCTAAAATGAAATTTCTCAAGAATATATTTTCAATGAAATATTTTAAGTACAAAACACACCTAAAACAATGTGGGAGATAAATAAAACACTAGCTCACTTCCAAGAGGCATAACTCCTTACTTAGAGCTTAGAATGGAGCATGCGAGTAGTCAATGGAATGATCTTCGATAGAGGAATCCAAACATGAAATTAAATTGGGACATAGGATTCTAAATCCTTTGGGAATTAGCATAAAAATGCATATAGATTTATAGTGGCAAATTGGACAAATAGGCCAAACTTCAAAATGCCATAACTTATAGTCCAAAGTTTACAATTGGGTAGATGAATAGTAAAGAGAAATATATTAAAGAGTAGAATATAAACATTTACCCATAATTATTTACATCTAATAGTATTTTTTCTTTCACATTTTGTAAAATCATGAGGACAAGTATGGAATATGCCCATGGAAATCATAGTCACGAAGAGGAAGTAAGGGCATGAATATTAACATAGGAAATGAAGAAATAGATTGCAATGGACATAGGGTTAGATCAAAACCAATTCATATAATATAGACCATGAAGATTTTTCGAATGGAGGTGCAAATATATAGGGATGATAACGAAAATATAATCAAAGCTTAGGAGGAGAAAAATCACATCAATACTTAGATTCTACATCACCTAAAACAACTTCAAAGGAAAGTTAAAATGGGATCAAGTTCAAGGCATGGAGAAGAAGGAAAACTTGATGCAAGAAGAGATATTTGTAAAGTATCTAGACATTCATAGAGTATTAGTAGGACTCAAAGACCACATAATTCAATTGATTACTATTAGGTCCCTATACTACTAGTGTAGCCCATTATTATTATTAGTGCAACCCCCGTATTGTATTGTGTGCCCATGTAGTCCCCATATTGTTATTATTGTGCCCCATAGAAGCCCACGATTATTATTGTTGTGCCCCATAGAAGCCCACAATTGTTATTGTTGTTCCCTTAGAATATTATTGTTATGTCGACTTTGATTATATTGTGACCCCTTAGACTCCTATATATAAAAAGGAGGCCTTGTCATTTGTAGCATCTAAGAATTGTTCATTTGTATAATGTAAAGGATGTTTCCCCTTTGAAGAGGCTGATTTTGAAGTTGTTGATATATCTTTTCTTCTAATTTTTGAGTTGGCTGCATAACATTTGGTATCAGAGCTTTGGGTTCTAGGTTTTCACTGCTCCAAATAGGTCATCCTAGAATTTTCGCTATAACTTTTGTTCTACGATGTTTAAAAAGCTAAAATTAAAACCCATTGGAGCCAAAACCGTGCTAAACCTCAGGTTGAATTTTAGATATTGTCTTGCTACATTTTCGGAGATATGATCCAAAGAACTTAGGGTTTTTGCAGGCTCCCGAATTACATCCCAAATAGGTGACCTTGGAAAAATCGTCATAACTTTCTATCTGAGCGGCAGATTGAAATTTTAGAAGAAGTTACAGAAAGAGGACGAATTGTAGTTTTTTGTGTATCATTTTCATATCCGAAGGTAGGAACAGTGACATGTGGAAGGTCATACAAGTCTGCTATATGGATCTAGTCTATAATCAGGTCATCGTGGGAGATTTGGCATAAATATTTCTTGAAGAATCAAATATTAATCAGATTGGTGGGGTTAGAAAGATGACGCATAGGGATAACACAATATGAAATTTCATACCTTGGAGATCCGAATTACAGAGATATAACAGATTCAATATCGAGCTCCTATAAAGTGAAAAAAAGGTGTGTAGTGTTTTTTTAAATTTGCATAACTTTGGTTTGAAAAATTAGTTTGAAGTGATTCAAAAGACACAATGAAGCATAATTATCATTAATCAATGCCCCGAAAAAAGAAAATGGAAACATCTAGTAAGCAACCTAAAAGCTCTACCATAACTCATGAAGAAGAGGAAGAAATGCAACATGATATATCAAAATTACGAGACCAAGTGCAACAAATTTCACTCTCACAAAAAGTAACAGAAGCTAGGATGGATGGTTTAAAGAAAGGAATGGAAGCTACGATGGATGGCGTGGAAGCTAATATGGACACTAAGATGGATGGTTTAGCAACAAACCTGAAAGTAAATGTTGAATATTTGAAGAAAGACATGGAAGGTTTGAAAGGAGGTTTGGAAAAGTTGCTACACGAAATGCTTCCTAATGGTGAAAAAGTAGTAGAGGAAACTCATGATGAGACAAAAGGTAATTTTAATCATGATTTCATAGAATATAATGTTGGATTGAAGACTCACAATGTTTCAAAGATCAATATGAGGAATTTTGTTGGCAAGGATCCCATAACATGGATACTATAGATGGAGCAATATTTCGATCTCCATAATGTGCAAAACACACAAAAGGTACACATTGAAAATTTATATTTGGAACCCAATTAGTTTGTATGGTATTGATGGTATGGTATCGATGGCTTTGCTCTCGTAAACAAATTATCACTTGGTAAAATTTTATGGAGGAAATGATAACACATTATGTGGATACAAAAAGCAACACCTTCTTTAGCCAATTGATAAATCTCAAACAAAAGGGTTCAATGGTGGAGCACATTGAGGAATTCCAAAAATTGAATATAAGGGTAAAATATATTCCAAAGGAGCATAGGAATGATGTGTTCATTGGGATTTTAAAGGATAACATCAAACATGAGGTTTGCCTTTGGGAACTTGATTCATTGGAGAAGGCATTCAGGTTCGCAAGAAAAATTGAAAGCAAAACTATGGCAAGAAGGAAGCCTATCACTCACAACTATAAAGATGTAAGTGTTGTTACCTCTAGCCTTCCACAAACTACAAGGTTGACACCACAACAATTGGAAGAAAAAAGAGTAAAAGGGCTTTGTTACAGTTGTGATAACAAATACACTAAAGGTCATAAGTGTGCTGAAAAGAAATTATTTTACATAGATTGTGAAGAGGAGAAATAAAAGGAGAAATAAATGTCAAAAGAAGAGGATATACACCAGGAACCAAACCTAGAGAAAGAAGAAACAAATCTGACCATATCTTCTAATGGATTGGCAGGAATTACCACTCCTCAAACCCTCAATATAGAAGGAAATATCAAGAAGAAAAAGGTAATAGTGTTGATTGATTCTAGTGGTACCCATAATTTTATTCATTGTAAGATAGCCAAGGAATTGAATTGCTTCCTATATCCAACACTAGAGTGTCAAGTGATGGTTGCAAATGGAGGAACCATAAATTGCTTTGGAAAGTGCCATAATATAAAACTATCCATGGGAGAATATGTATTGAATAGTTTAATGTTTTCCATTCCAATGGTTGGTGCTGATGTTGTACTAGGAGTTCAATGGCTACAATCTTTGGGTACGATATATTTTAATTTTAAAGAACTTTTCTTGAAATTTTTTTGGGAGGGAAAGGATGTTATATACCTAGGTGGGATAATATGGGGTACCAAGGGAGGTACCCATGGTAATAATGTAATAATGGGATGGGCCATGGTAATAAATAAGGTGGTTACCCCATATCATGTAAGGGACCACAAGTAGTTAGTAATAATGTAATGGGCCCATGGTATTAGTCAATGGTATGAGGAAACCATGGTAATGATCCATGGTATTGTATGTATGAGGCCTATATAGAGGCTAGAGACTCCACATGGAGAGGGGAAGGAATATTGTGAAGAACTATTGTCTGAACAAGCATATGGCTTGTGGAGTGTTCTCCTTCCTTAAGGAGTGAATGTATGGTGTTGCCCTACCTTAAGGGTTTGATAATAAAGAAGCATTTCTATCTTATTTCTTGGGTTTATTTCTATTGTCTTATATTTTCATATAATTTCGGGTTAGATCTACAACAATTGGTATCAGAGCTATATTTTCATATCAGATCTATACTATCTCTGGGTCAGATCTATAACAAGTGGTATCAGAGCTATATTTTCATATTAGATCTATACTCTCTGGGTCAGATATATAAAGGTGTTGCCCTACCTTAAGGGGTTGATAATAAATAAGCATTTCTATCTATTCAGATCTTGTTATTCTTGAGTTTATTTATATTTTCATATATTTCCGGGTTAGATCTACAACAAGTGGTATCAGAGCACTTTCTTGGGCAAAAAAGGTGGAGAATTTTTATTTATTTATTTATTTATTTTTGCAGGATTTTAGGGGCGATGATTTTGTAGATCAGATCTGTACGTTTTGGTGAAAGATCTACTAAATCTGATTGTATATCTGGATTCTATGTGAAAAAATACCCGATTTCAAAAAAAACATCGGTCGAATCAGAGTCCGGATGAAGGAGATATCGCTGATCTAAAAATCCGTGGGGTTGCAGATAATTTTTGAGGGCAACGAGTTTGCGGCGCAGATCTAGATGCCTTGGTGCAAGATCTTCAAAATATAATTGTAGATCTGAATTCTTTGTGAAAAATACCCAATTTCAAAAAAAAATTTAGTTGAATCGGAGCCCGGATGAGGGAGATATCGCTAATTTAAAATCAGCGCTTTTTGCAGAAATTTTTGTGACGGCAGGAGAGTTGCAACACAGATTTGAAATTCCTTCCTTAAGGAGTGAATGTATGGTGTTGCCCTACCTTAAGGGTTTGATCAATAAAGAATCATTTCATATTATTTCTGGGTTTATTTGCATTATCTTATATTTTCATATCAGATCTATAGTATTTCTGGGTTAGATCTACAACAATTGGTATCAGAGCACTTTCTTGGGCAAAAAAGTGGAGAATTTTTTATTTTTTGCAGGATTTCAGGGGCGGCGAGTTTACAAATCAGATCTATACATTTTGGTGCAAGATCTGCTAAATATAATTGCAGATCTGGTTTCTATGTGAAAAAATATCCGATTTCAAAAAAAAAATCGACTGAATCAGAGTCCGGATGAAGGAGATATTGCTGATTTAAAAATCAGTGGGGTTGCAGATAATTTTTCGGGGCAGCGAGTTTGCAGCGCAGATCTGGATTTCCTGGTGCAAGATCTGCAAAATCTAATTGTAGATCTAGATTCTTTGTGGAAAAATACCCAAATTCAAAAAAAAAATCAGTTGAATCAGAGTCCGGATGAGGGAGATATCGTTGATTTAAAATCAGCTCTTTTTGCAGAAATTTTGGTGACGGCGGGAGAGTTGCAGCACAGATCTGAAATTCCAGCACCTGGATCAAGATTTCTATCACATGGGTAGATGCAGAATGATTGTTCCATTTCCGAAAATAGGTCATAATAAGGATTTTGAGCAATATTGACGAAACTGTGACAATTTCAAATTTTAGCCAAGTAAGTGAATTTTTTTCCAAACCTTCATGGCTTCTAGCGAGGAATTTTTTACAGGAAATGATAATGGTACTACTATTGAAGAATACATACATATATACAAGTCCACATATCCCACACTTTGGAAGATTTCAATGTGGCTTAATATAAGAGATGATGCTAAAAAATGGTGGAATTCACTTGACCACAAGTAGTTGACCAAACTTTCAGATGAAGAATTTGAAAAATTACTTTTAGACAGATGGTCTCATGCCAGAAAACAAGATAAGGAGAAACATGTGGGTCTATTTCCTACTGGTATATCCTTATTACAAGTTCATGGATTGATTCAAAAAGAGAAGATCATTGTTTCTATAAATCCTAGTTGTAAGCATAATTTCATCCATGTTAATTTGGCAAAAAAATTGCAAGTTCCTGCAAAAAATATTGAAAACACACAAGTGGAGGATGGGGATATTCAAGTGTATAAGGATTTGAAAATTTCTATGGATAAGTATGTGTTGCATGATGATTTTTATACTTCAGAGATGGATAATATGGATGTTGTTTTGGGATACCCTTAGATGGAATCAGTAGGTACTATCAATATTAATGTACAGAAGAAATTCCTGAAGCTCTGGTATAAAAAGAATAAAATTACATTACAAGATATTTCCATTAACAAACAGGTAGAGTCCAAGGAGGCTCAAGTAGAAGATGTTCCAGGGTCTGACATATTAGATGATGAGCCAGTGATGACAGACAATCAAACAGAAACAGAGGCTGAAGCAGAAAAGGTTACAGGTGCTGATACATCAGAGGAGGGCTCAGTGGTTGAAGTCATATTGGAAAATAAGACACCACAACAGGCACCATAGCAGGGTGAATTAAAGAAAAAGACACCGTGGGTTAAAACTTCAACATATCATCACCCACATCACCCCGCAAGACAACCATCAAGATGGAAACCAAGTAGTCACAACTCCCGTATGACGGCTAGCGAGGAGCGAAGATCCACCTACTACACATCAACACAAAAGAGCTGCCACAGTCAACTTCCATCTCAAGCGAGCGAGGCACCAGTGAGATCGAGGGTTCACCTTTCTCTTGGATGGCTAGATGCATGTGCATGGTACCAGTGGACTACTCTTTTGAGTAGATTTTATTATTTGTGTTCTTCCCATGTTTCGGGGACGAAACATGCTTAGGGGGGTGGAATGTTATATACCTAGGGGGGATAATATGGAGTACCAAGGGAGGTACCCATGGTAATAATGTAATAATGGGATGGGCCATAGTAATAAATAAGGTGGTTAACCCATATCATGTATGGGACCACAAGTAGTTAGTAATAATGTAATGGGCTCATGGTATTAGTCGATGGTATGAGGGAACCATGGTAATGATCCATGGTATTGTATGTATGAAGCCTATATAGAGGCTAGAGACTCCACATGGAGAGGGGAAGGAATATTGTGAAGAACTATTGTATGAACAAGCATATGGCTTGTGGAGTGTTCTCCTTCCTTAAGGAGTGAATGTATGGCGTTGCCCTACCTTAAGGGTTTGATAATAAAGAAGCATTTCTATCTTATTTCTTGGGTTTATTTCTATTGTCTTATATTTTCATATAATTCCGGGTTAGATCTACAACAATTGGTATCAGAGCTATATTTTCATATCAGATCTATACTATCTCTGGGTCAGATCTATAACAAGTGGTATCAGAGCTATATTTTCATACTAGATCTATACTATCTCTGGGTCAGATATACAACAAAGGAGGTTGAATTAAGGGGTGTCGCAGGGAAACCGGGAAATATAATAAGATCTAACAACATGGCAAAGCTTCTAAAAAAAGAAGAACAGGGAGTAATTGCACAATTATGTTCACTAGAGGTTCTCCCATTGAAATCATCTATTTCTCCAGATCTCCAAAAAGTTTTGGACAATCATTCCAATATATTTGAGACTCGCCTCCCACTTATTTGTGATCATGATCATGCTACTCATTTTATTTTAGGAAGTATTCCTCCAAACATCATGCCTTATAGATATCCATATGCCCAAAAGAGTGAAATTGAACGTATGGTTGCATAAATGCTAGAGGTTAGTATAATTCAACCTAGTGAAAGTTCTTTCTCTGCTCCAGTATTATTGGTGCACAAGAAGGATGGATCATGTTACATGTGTCCAGATTATAGGGAGCTCAACAAGCTCACTATTAAAGATAAATTCCCTATTCGTATCATTAATGAATTATTGGATGAATGACATGGAGCAATTTACTTCACCAGTTGGATCTTCATTCAAGATATCATCAAATCAGAATGAAGATTGAAGACATTCCGAAAACAACATTTAGAAGTCATGAGGGTCATTATTAATTTGTGGTGATGCCTTTTGGCCTTACCAATGCACCTTCTACATTTCAAGGTTTGATGAATTCCATTTTCAAACCCTTCCTTAGAAAATTTGTGTTAGTATTTTTTTATGATATACTAATCTATAGTAAGTCTTGGAAGGATCATGTTCAACACATTGACAGGGTGCTCAAACTATTGGAGGAGAAACAATTATATGCAAAAGCCTCCAAATGTTTCTTTGGAGTACAAGAGGTGGAATATCTGGGTCATATTTGTTATCTCATGAAGGTGTAAGGTTAGACCCTAGAAAAATTTAAAAGCCATTATGGAATGGAAAATCCCCACATCCATAAACAATTTGCGAGGATTGTCTTTTCTTGGTTTGCTAGTTTAATCGCACATTGTTAAGAATTATGGGAGAATAGCAGCACCTTTAACAACATTATTTAAGAAAGATGCATTTTCTTAGACTCCAGAAGCAACAAAGGCCTTTGAACAACTTAAAGAGGTAATGTGCCAAGCACCGGTCTTAGCTATGCCATATTTCAAAAAAACCATTATTATGGAATGTGATGCCTTAGGAAATGGAATTGGTGCTATTTTAATGGAAGAAGGAAGACCCATTGCTTTTGAAAGCCGTCCAATCAAAGGAAAGTATTTACACAAAGCTATTTATGAGAAGGAAATGTTGGCAATACTACATGCACTTAAGAAATGGCGACCTTACCTAATGGGAAGACACTTCAAGGTAAAAACATATCATGATAGTCTTAAATACTTTAGAACAAAGATTATCTTTAGAAGAGCAGCAAAGATGGGTCACAAAGCTATTGGGTTATGAATTTGAAATTATCTACAAAAAAGGGAAGAAAAATGTTGTTGCAGATGCACTCTCAAGAAAGGATGAGGATGTGGAAGCATTGTTTTGTGCCATTTCTATTATCCAATCAGATTGGATAAACGAAGCAAGGGATGAATGGAAGAATAACAAAGAAGTGTGGGAACACATTCAAAAATTGCAGCAAGATCTTAGCACATTTGATATATTTAGCTAGAAAAATGATTCATTATGGTACAAAAATCGCTTATACCTCTGTAAGAATTCCCAACTCAAACAAAAGATTCTTCTGGAATTTCACACCTCTCCCTTAGGAGAGCACTCAGGATTTTTAAAAACTTACCACAGGGTTAATACAATTTTTTTTTGGGATGGCCTTAAATCTGATATTCAAAAGTTTGTGGCAGAATGTTTGGTTTGCCAACAAAATAAAGTTGAGACAATTAAGACCCCGGGTCTGTTACAACCTTTATCCAGTCCAAGTCAACGTTGCGAGGAGGTTTCAATGGATTTTATCATAGGTTTACCCAAGTTCGAAGGAAAGAGTGTCATCATGATGGT
>APFE030491095.1:30353-254699 GCA_000404065.3 Pinus taeda | reverse complement strand
TTTCCAATTCTGGTTGTAAGCATATTTCGGTATTTTCCATTAATGAAATGAAGTATTATTTCTGCTGCATCTCTTTATTTATGGTTATCGCATCTCTATATTTATGGTTATCTCTGTAATATATTGCGTTCCTATTTAAATCCGGATCAGTGGTATCAGAGAGGTCTGCTTTTTCTCGGTTTTTCTTTGCATGTCCCCAACGAGGTCAGGATATAAGGAGTTAGGGCTTGAACTAGGCGAACCTTTGCAAGACCAGCCTTGAAAATCCCGACGACCTCCAATGGCAGATGAGAAGAAAGACGAGGGAGCAGGAGATCCTATCAAAATCTTGCTCGAAGAAGCCCTCGAGCGACAACGGAACGCGATGATGGACAATTTTGCGCAGATCCTTCAGCGATTACCTAGAGGTGACGCAGCGACTTCCAGCAGCTACTCTGGAAACGCCACGCCCTTTAAGGTACAATTTAATTTTGAAATCCCCATCTTCGAGGGTAAACTAGACGCAGGTGCCGTAGATAAATGGTTAAATCTGCTAGAGGGTTATTTTTCTGTTCATGAATTTTCAAGTCGAGAAAAGATTGTTTTCGTTCTTCTCAAAGTAGCCCCCCACTTGAAGGATTGGTGGGAAACCTACTGCGAGCAGAAGGATGAAACTACAGGCTCGCTATTTTCAGCCACACCCACTTGGGATTCATTCTGAGATGCCATCAAGGAGCAGTACTACCCTGTCAAAAGCTATGAGGACAAATACATCAAATGGACCACATTGCGACAGGGACGAGACCAAGATGTGCCTGAGTTCACCAACATTTTTCATACCCTTCGCACACAGTTGGGTATCAAAGATTCTGAGTTGCATCTGGTACTCAAATATCGCGGTTTCCTGCACAAATAAATCCAGGAAGAGATGGAGTTCTTGAACATCTCCTCACTCGGCACAACATATCGATACGCTGTCAAAATCGAGCAAAAGTTCAAACATAAGAAGCGAGACTTCGGAGCTGCAAATCCGAAGCCCAAAGGACAAAGCGAAGGCGGGGTGACCCAAGACAACCCATCAAAGCCGCAAGAAAAGAACAACAGCACAAAGCCAAAGAAGGACACAGGAAAGTGGTGTGAGTTCCACAAGAGTCCCACTCGTAACACAAGTGAGTGTCGGACCAAGCAGTCACTGGTGGCCGAGTTGAAGGCTTCCGAATCAGATGCATGTTCTGAACCTGAGCCAGAACCCGACAAGGGGAATGGCAAAGGGAGGCAGATCATTGATGCGGATCCCAGCGCCACAGTTGCCACTACCAAGATCCAGAAGAATGAGCCCGAAGAGCCAGAGGAGGGGGAACATTTTTTCCACTCACAGATGTGGGTGAAGGGTTCGCCGCTACAATTCATTGTCGACAATGGCAGCCAAAAGAACCTTATTTCAGTAGAGGTCGTGAAGCGGTTGGGCCTACCGACTACACCACACCTGCAGCCCTATAGTATCGGGTGGCTTCATGAAGGAAGAGATCTCAAAGTTTGCCAGCAGTGTCGCCTTCCCTATAGCATCAAGCCCTTCACAGATGAGGTATTGTGTGATGTTACACCTCTGGATGTTTGTGATGTACTATTAGGCCAACCATACTTGTGGAAGCGACATGTTGTTTATGAGTCAAGGCCTTGCGCTATCATTATTTCTTTGGATAATTCATTATACAGGATACCAGAGGTAGCCCCACTTACCACCACATCTTTGATCGTTGCTAAGAAAGGCAACAAGCTCATATCACAGACTAGGAAATTTATTTTCTGTCTGGTTCACTCCCAAAGTAAGGGGAAGATCGTTGCTACATCCATGACCACCGCAAAGGGTTCCTCCATGCAGCAACATCAGCAAAGGAATACGGTCATGACAGAACACAAGAACAACTTCTCTTCACCCATAGGGGTACCACATAAGTTTCAGGTGGGTGACAAAGTTTGGTTGCATCGATAGAAAGAATGCCTTACCAGAACCCATCAGGAGCTTAGACCACTCCGACAAGGTCCTTACAAAAGGACCAAGGCTATGGGGAACAATGCTTTGGAGCACAACATTCCTCCATTCCTTCACTTGGACCAAGTGTTCAATGTGGACCGTCGTCGACCATGCTTCCCACCATTGTTGGACACATCAGAGATTACAGGACAAGTTCAGCAGATGGAGGAACTCAACGCAATGGGGACCATTGCTTCCTAAGGGGGGAGGAATGATCCAGGGGGATATTGGTGGCCACCCACTAATTCCACGTCGATCCCCTCTAGTGCTTCTTTCAGTTTCCTTAATTATAGCACAGTTTACTATTTTTAGCAATTTTTCGGGTCCTAAACTTCCGGAGCCGTTTTGAGGCCCTAAACGATATTTTTTGGGAAATCTACCGCCAACGATTTTTCTGCCTAAAAATTGTCTTTTCCATCGTAGTCCTCGGAGATATCTTTCCAACGGGCTATCATGCACGTCAAACGGAGATAAGACGACCAATTCGCGACCCCGGGAAGTTGATGTACCAACTTACCCAAAAACGGGGCCCACAATTTGGCGTTTCATCTTCCAGGGTTAGGTTTTGGAATGTGAAGGGTTTTTCCATTGTTTCTCAACAATAAATAGGCCTTCGAGCCTCATTGTAACACAGTTCAGAGGCATGTAGCCACACATCTCTTCTCAGAGATAAGCTACCATCGCGCTAGCTGGTTTATTTCTATTTCCGGTTGTAAGCATATTTCAGTATTTTCCATTAATGAAATGAAGTATTATTTCCGCTGCATCTTTGTGTATATGGTTATATCTGTATTTTATTGCGTTCCTGTTTAAATCTGGATCACAAATTGAAAAATTAAAGGAAGAGCTCATGGAGGCTAACATGCTGGAGAAAGTTATTAAGAAAGAAAATGAAATGCTCCGAGCGCAGAGTAAAGAAATTCAAAAGAAAAATGAAAAGTTAAAGGAGCGAGTCAATGAGCTAGAAGCTGAGCCAACAGATATTTGCAAGTGGGCCACCAAGTGGTACAATCAAAAGAAGACCCTCAAGGAAAAATACAAAAGACTAAAGCAAGAGCTCCATGACCAGAAAGATGCCCAGGTGAAAAAGAATGTAGACACATTGCTCAAGGCAGCAGAGGTACAGGCAGGGACCGAGTTCAAAGGAAGCACTTTAGGGTTAGCATGAGGACATGCTAATTCATTAAGTCAGGGAGAGATGTTGGTACCATTCCGCGACCCCTTTTTCCCTCCCAAAACATGACATTTGCCTACCTCTTTTCATCATTTGTCTCTTAGATCCCTTGGAAATTGATTAATTAATAGTCTTATAGTTATTAAATTGCATTTAAATTGATTTAAGGGTTTTGTGTTAATGATTTAGGAGTTTTTTGGCAAAATGACTACAGGAAGTTCCAACATCCTGTAAATGGCTTATTGTTTGACATGTGGCATGACAGCCAGGCCAGAGCAAAGGGTAGGGATGAAAAGCGGAATGTCCAAGCATGGACGAGCACCTATCCCACAGTGGAATCAACCCTCCTACATGTGCGGTCAACGACTGGTCAACTATGGCATGTTGGCGACAAAGGCAACAACAACACGCAGTCCAAATCGATTTTAGTTTGTTTCCTTCTTTTATGTCAACTAGGATAGAAACATTTTCAAAATCGTGTTTTGGTAAAAGTGGCAACAGCCGCTCATGAATGTACATCCGTTTTCAAGGGATGTAAAAACCATATGTAAATATAAGTTCTGAACCGGTTGTATGGTTGGTTACGTTTTTATCATTATTGTTGCTTCACGATCAGAGTTTCGATTTTAATACAACAGACTTACATTACAGTCACGGTTGCGTTTTTTTGATTTGGTGATCGTTGGATAACAAGCCCAGTATACCAAGAACGCGGACGGGCCCTGCATACATGGTATACTGTTGTTATTTTATTGCATTTACAGTCAGGGTATTTGATATTAATATGCGCATTGATTAAATCGATTCATGTTTATGTTTATATATTTATGAATGCGCTTGTTTATATGTTTATGCATGTGCTTGAATAGATTATCATTTGGATCGTGAATCATATCCTGTAAGGGATTCGATCCAGTGTTACCTTGTAAAGCACTGTCATGAACTTTATGTTTAGGATTTCATCTTGCATGACTGTTAATGAATGTTAATGAATGTTGAGTAGCCACTGAACAGAGGCTTTATGTATGATGTCTCTGTAAGGAGACCAAAATCTTTAATTATAGTGATACACAGCGTTTTATGAATTGAACCTTAGTTGATAGTGATACATAGGGTGATTTAGTTTGATATTGAATCGAATCATCGCATTGTAATTAGCAAAATTAGACTTAGATTAGATCATTTATGTCTATATATTTTAGGCACACGCCTCTAAGTCTACGCACCCTGGTCGATAATAAATATAGCCCAGTCTAGCACCCTAGATAGGACACTACAAACATTATATTATATTATTTTTATTTATTTTCTTTTAAATTTTATTTTATGTTATTTATTTATTTTTATAATTTTATTTTAAACAATAATTTTTTTTGCCTATTTAAATTATTTTATTTTTATCTTATTTAAAAAAAATAATCTTATTTTGTTATTTAATTTTTTGGTAATTATTTAATTTTTTTTCCTAATGAGGTATTTAGTTATTTATTTGTTTTTTAAACGTAAAAAAAATGTTTTTAGATTCTTTTAGTTCAATTTGTTTCTTTATATATATATTATATATATATATATTATATATATATATATATATATAATCATTTTTATTTTTTATTTTTTCTTCGTTAATTTTTTATTATTCAAATTTTTTTTTTATGAGTTAATTTTGGTTTTTTTTTTTACATTTTTTTTTGTATTCGATTTTTTTGTCATGCTTTTTTATTTTTGTTTTTATGTTTTATTGCCAACATGTTTTTTTTTTAAATGTTTTTTTGTCATATATGTGTGTGTGTGTGTGTGTGTGTTTTATTACTAACATGTTTTTATTATTTTTATTTTTGTCATGTTTTTTTTACTAACATGAAAATCACTAACAATTAAAAAAAACTATCCACACTTAATTCATTAGAAAATGTAAAGTGTAAAAACTAAGCCATTTAAACAAAAAGGGTTGATGCTCATCAGCACTTTCCAAAATCAAGATGAAAATCTCTAACAAAAAAAAATGTTCACGTTTGATAAAAAATAAGCCCTCTAAAAAAAAGTGTTGATGTTGCATCAACACTTTTCAAAATCATCATGAAAATCACTAACATTTAAAAAAATTGCTCCAAAAACAAAAAGGTGTATTCTGAATCACCATTTTTCAAAATCGAGTGATTTTTTGCTACCTCAAAAAAACGGATACTAGGTCATTTTCTCATTTGATCAATAACTATGTTTTTGTCATATGCCTTCCTTGGACCAAAATCTAAACATTTCTCTATTGTACTGAAGACCTCCTTATTGGTTCTTTTTTTATTTTTGTCTTTGTCATGCCTACCTAATATCTAGTAGTCATTAATTCCTACAAATATAACTTGTTTATTTTTGGAATAGCCTATTCCAACGTAGACTATAACTCATGACAATAGTTGGCCAAACTAAATGTCAGCCAATTCTTTAAACTAGATTTACATCAACAACATGAAAATATTGTAAAATATTGGAATTAAAAGACACACTCAATTGCATACAACGGAGCCCTACTTTGTAAAAGATTCATTCATATACAATAAGCTTACTTAGTATTAATCTCATCATGATACTCTACTATTTCATTCCATCATCTGATTAGATTATTTTGTATGCTCTCAGCAATCACCACATAAGCCTTTTCCACCTCAAATTTAAAATCATAAAACCAAATGTGAAATCTATGTGATATTTAATGTTTGAACAAATAGATGAAGGATTGAATGTCATAGGCTAAGCTATAGCAGGAATTTATTTTCCAAAAATATGTTTTTCTTTAGGTTCATTGGCAACACTGCATATGGAAACAAGTAGACACAAACAACTAGAGCAAGGAATTTTTTTGAGCCATGGCTTCAACTTCATTCTAATAAAACTCAATAGATGAGAAAGGGATCCTCTATTGCACTCAAAGTGAAGTAAAAATTCATGTTCTAACCACATGAGGTTGTAATCTCTTCTCTTCATTTAATAAGATTTCACCCCTTGATTGTATATTCCCCATTGAGCAAGAAGTAGGAGGATTTGAATCATGGGACTTTAAGGTAGGTAGTGCCTATTATTTATCCATAAATTTTCCTAGATATTCTACTGGATAGTTCATCACAACTGATCTAATGAAACTATATTTAAAAATCTAAAATCTACACTATTAGGGTGTTATTTCTCTTTAGATTTATGGATATCTATATTATTGTTAATTGTTTGTGTGTGAAAATTAGAATTATGCATAAAATATATAACAATGGAATAAAAATTTAGAAATATTGATTTGGAAAAAGATATAACCTAGGAAACCCTTTTGGGATAAAACCCAGCTAGAAGTTGAGGTTGCTTTTCTCTCTTTCTCTAAATAAAAAATGGTTTCAAGTATAAAGAAGTATGACATGTGAATCATGAGCAACTACAGTGCATAAATCCTCTCTGTGTTCTCTATATCCTATTCCTCTTGGATATTTTTTCTCATCTATGGAACAAAATTCACTAAAAAATAATGCAGCCCTTTTCCTCCTAATGGCCCAGTTATAACACAACCTGATAGCCTACTAGTGGTTAGGTTTGACTACCTCAACTTTTAACCCAAGTTACAATACATAATCTTCTAGATTATTATTCTTCATAGTCATGTGGCTAGCCCCTTTTCATGGATAATGAGGGTTGATAGGGCATCCTCTCAAATTATGGTGGCCAAAATAGGAAGGTCAACTTTCAAGTGGCATAATGTTTTCATATGGACTCTAATTTAGATGATTCTTGCATAGTTGGAAAGTTCTTTGTCTGTAAAATATTTAAAAATGTAGTGTAACTAAAGAAGAAAATTTCTACCCCAAAATAATGTTGCGTGATGACTCAAAATTCTCTTGGAAGGTTTTAGACCCCAATTTTCCAAACTACGTCTCGATGGTACAAATGGTCCTATGAGTTTATTCCTCCACTTTTTCTAGTCTAAAAGCATTGAGATGAATGAAAAGAATATATTGATCTAATCTAGATCACACCTCCCCAATTTGGGAGGCTTTTGATCCCTAAAATATTTTACTAAATGACGTGAGGAAATCTTTCGTCTGCCTTCTCTCGGTGTACCATTTAGCTTTTCTTGGAAGTTGTCTTTTCAACCCAATCTACCAAAGGTCATGTTGCCCTTGTCAAGTAGACCTAGACCTCTTATGTAAAATTGTACCTTCTTCTAACTATACCTAAGGATTTGGCGTCAAATATTCTATAAAATATAGGACCTATTCATCTTCCTGGTCTAGCATTAAAGACTTGTAGAGCTTCAAATTCTCCACATTCACAACTGATTAAATGCACATGTATGGGGGTATACTAGTTTTATAGGAATTATCTCCCACCTTTTGTATTATCTCAAAGGGGCCAAATCATGGGGCCTTTATTTTCTTAACAGGACCATGTAGCATCTCCTTATTTAACTGTAACCATAATTTGTCTCCCACCTTGAATTACTTCTTTGTTTTGTGCTAATCATGCCTAGCCTTGTGTTTTTCCTATGACCTCTACAATGTCTCTTTAACTATACATGGATTTCATGATCTTTTCTACAAAATTTTCAGCCCTCAAGGAATCTCCTATAATATCCTTCCTTGCTCCTTTGTGTTTCCCATATGCAATATCCAAAGGTGAAGGTGGAAACTATCTGAAACAATTTTTAAATGTGGACTTACCAATAGAAGTCCTCTATTATAAGAGTGTTGTATATACGATATTTTCATCCCAAGGCTTCAAATGCTTCTTGTTATAACCCCTCAAAAGTTGCACTAAATTATTTTTGATTACTTTTGTTTTCCTATTTGTCTAAGGACGAAATGTTGTAGACCTCTTCAACTTCGTGTCCATATTCTCCCACAATGTAGTCCAAAATGCACTAAGATATCTTGTGTACCTATCCAAAATAATGCTCCTTATTATCCCGAAAGTGCACCCAGACTTGTCCAAAGAACAAGTTTTTTGCTTCTTACCCCTACATGGTATTTTTACAGGAAATTAGAACACACATATTGTTAAACCTGTCAAATACTATGAATAGGTATTCATGTCCTTGCCTCTTTGTTGGCAAATCTCCCACAAAGTCCATGGAAATTATTTCCCAAGGACAAGTGGGTATAGGTAAGGAATTATATAGACCCTATTTTTTGTTACTAGGCTTGTTAATACAACAAAGCATGCATTATTTTATAAACATAGCTACCTATTCTTGCATCTTGGGTCAATACACCTACCTTTGCAAGTTGGCCACTGTCTTCCCTACACCAATGTTCCCTACAACCTTGCAGGTGTGAGCTTCTCTAGTCAATTGGAATTTCTTACCTTTAGGAACAAATAACATATCCACTCTATAGAGTGACCCATCCTAGAGATGGTATTCAATGGTGTTTTTTCCATCATGCACATAACTAACTCTACAACTGTTGAAATGCCACCCTAAAGTACTCATCCTCCAAAAATGTCTCATTTTAATCATCATGGGTGAAAAAATCAATGTGCACCAAAAAGTTACCAAAGTTGTGATATTTTATGTGGGTAGCCTTGAAATAATGGCAACCAAATTATTTATGCTTCATTTCTTGTATTTTATCACAAAATGAATGATCTAATAATGAGATCTAAGACAATTAATAAGGTATTACAGAGTCATGTGCATGGATATGCCTATGTTATTTTGTGCAATGGATCGATAAGATTGTAGAATACACAGACAATGAAGTAGTAAAGAAGCATAATAGACAACACACATAAACACAACAAAATTTAATAAGGAGTTCACCCAACACTCCTAGGCTACATTTCCTGGTCAACCTTCAGTGGTTTCCTCTCTATTATGTCTTCAAAACAGAGTGTTACAACAATGGGCTCAATTTGAGCTTCACACAACAGATAGAAAACAATAAGGCTTTACTTGGATCCCCCAAGTCTCTTCTGAGTACACAAACTCTCCTCACTGAATCTCTGTCTCTATTGCTCTATCTCAGCACTGCCTTGTACTAATGCTTGCCTTTGTCTTCTGTTTCTTATGGATTTAAGCCAATCTCTACTGCATGTTTGTTTCCTCTTCTCAGCTTTCTGTCTCCCAGCCTTTGTCTGCTCAAATCCCTCTTCTAGCGTTAAATAATCATTACATAACGCCTTTAGGGGAGGTGGCCATCTATTCTGCAACAGATGAGTGCATCGAGCTTTTGAAATCCTTGAAACAACTGCCTTCTATTAACACAGAGAAATGCATTCAAATCTCTAAAAATCCACTAAAAACATTGTTTATCGGACTTCAAAAGTCCTCAAATCTGCTCTATTCTCCTATTGGGTTCGCCTTTTGTATACTGACATCACATCTCAATCGTAGATCTAGGAGATCCAGATCTAATGACTGAGATCCATTTCGGGCAGCCCTTTCATACAGGAGTTAACCGCCTGATGAGGGTTTTCTCTCTCCTCAGCTTGGACATGTGGTAGCCAATGTATGGGCATGGGAGGAGCCTGGCCCAAACCACTTTCCGCCTTTGGCCCGCCCGAAATCCCGCTTATCGTGATTTTCCCTTTTATATTAAAAAAACATTAAAACATGAAATCCTGCTCATATCAGACTTGAAATAGTGTTCAACAGCACTAATAAACCCTTTTGGATCCGTAATATCGCATCAGGTGCATTTTCTTCGTGTTTCGCTTATTTAACAAAAAAACGCAAATACAAAGGAAATTGTTGTTTTCCGGAACTCAAATTATATTGAATATTGTTTATAATATTATCGGGTCTGGCTATCACGAGTTATATTGGCCCCACTCCATTGTAATACTCTGATGCGATATGTTGTGATTGCAACTTGTCGCTAATCGCATATCGCATAGACCCCGGGCCGTTGTAAGTGCTCCTTTGCATTTTCCAATAGTGGTTCCGCGATGCAACTTGGGTCATCGATCTGCACACTTGATCAACAGCCCTCGCTGACCTCACTGATTTCCATCGCAACATTTGTATGGTCTCCGCTGATAGCCTCCCTTTGCCACCGTCGATTGCGATTTATCCATCAGATCTGGACAGTTGATCGACCAGATCCAACGAATCTTGTGCATTCACTGTTCAAGCCTCCGATACTCTGTTTTTCAATGTTTTCTTTATGTTTTTGGCTACCGTTAGTGTTTTCCCTTGTTTTATGAAGGTTTTCCCATGCGGTAATTTTGATCTTTTGAATGATTTTTAAAGACTTAGAGAGTATTCTAAGATCCATTTGGATCATGCCTTCCCACTGAAAAGGCTTTTGGACCACCAAAAGTTGGTTTTTAGGCATCAATCAAGTGAGGATACAACTCCCTCACTTGCCTCATCTCTATCCATTTTGCACTGTTGGGTTTTGAACCTTTGAGTCCAATTCTAAGGTACCCAATATACCCTTTGCACGTAGTTGTCACCTTCCTGTCTAGAACTGTATCTTCCTGCAACTCATTGAGATATTCAGGAAACAGATCATCAATAGAAAGAAATTGACTTTTCTCCTCAGGATCTTCAATCAATGAAGTTTCAAACAGTCTTAAATTTTCTACATTTACCACTAAATAGATGTGCATGTAAGCTGGCAAATCAAGGCGGAAAGCATTCTCACCAATTTTCTCAAGAATCTTGAAAGGTCCATACCTTATTGGCTTCATCTTCTTTCCTTCATCTTGCATTCTTTCTTTGTTGATGTACAACCAGAATTGATCACCAACTTGGGAGCTATGCTCAATTCGATGCTTATCATGCCTTGCCTTGTACTTGGCTTGGCTCTTTTCCAGTTGTTCCTGCACTGCCTGGTGAATTTCTAGGATTTTTTCAATGAACTTAGTTGCTTTGTCCACATCACTTTTTCCATCAACTGTTATGTCTTTACTAAAGACAAAATCCAAGGGAGACCTTGGTGTAAAACCAAAGCAAGTCCCAAAAGGATATCTTTGTGTAGAAGAATGTTTAGCACGGTTGTAAGAATGTTGCATATAACATAAATGTTCATCCCAAAGCTTGGGATGCTTGCTGCAATAACCCCTGAGCAATTGGATCACTGTCCTGTTGACTACCTCTATTTGACCATCTATTTGTGGATGAAAGGTTGTGCCCCTCTTCAGTCTAGTGTCTATTAACTCCCATAGACTTGACCAAAACTTTCCAACAAATTAAGAATCTCGATCAAACACAATAGAAGTGGGTAACCCAAAATGAACCCATACATGCTGAAAGAACAACTTCACTATTTGTTCAGTTGTAATCTTCTTGTTACAAGGTATTAAAATAGACATTTTGTTGAACCTGTCCACAAATAACGTATAAATAGTCATGACCTTTTCTAGATTTTGGCAGCCCCCCAACAAAGTCCATGGAAACACTTTCCCAAGGATGAGAAGGAATTGGAAGTGGAGTTTAGAAGCCTATTTTTCTATTTTTGGGCTTGCTTTGAGCACACATGGTACACCCTTTAATATATCTAGAAACTATTTCATGCATTCTTGGCCAATAACAAAATCTTTGCAGCTGTGCAATTGTTTTACTCACACCAAAATGACCTGATAGTAGAGAAGTGTGTGCTTCTCAGATTATGTTAACTCTTTCAGTTTGAGGAATGCACAACGTTCCCAAATGATACAAGAGTTGGTCCTTAACATGACAATCCAATTCTTCTACTTGTTTTCCATGACTTAAAGTTGCATATACATCTTTAAAATCTACATCTTGAGCATATTGTTCAATGTAGCTTTCATGCAATATTGAATTATGCTTAAGTATAGTAGATGCATTTATAATTGGTCTGGACAATATATCTGCAACTTTATTGTGTATGCCCTTCTTATATCTGATGACTAGATGAAACTATTGTAGAAAACCCATCCACCTATAGTGTCTTGATTGCTTCAATTTAGTTTGTGTGTAAATATTGAAGTGGTTGATGATCAGTATGTATAACTGTTTCTTTGCCCAATAGGTAATGTTTCCACTTTTTCACACTCTGCACTAATGCATACAATTCTTTAACATATGTGGGATAAATAACTACTGCAAAATTAAATGTCTCAGAATGATAACATATGGGTTTACCATGTTGCATCAACACTGCTCCCATGGCATAGTCACTGGCATCTATTTCAATCTCAAATGGTCTTTGAAGATCTGGCAATGCTAGTATTGGTGTTGTACTAATTTTTTCCTTCAAGGTGTCGAAGGCTTTCTGTTGTTTGCCTCCCCACTAAAACACCTTATTCAATCCTGTCAAAGCATGTAAGGGAGCTGCAATCAAGGAAAAGTTAGCAATAAACTTTCTCCAATATTCTGCTGCCCCTAGGAAGCTCCTAACGTCTGTAGTAGATTTGGGTTTAGGCCAATTCACAATGACTTCGACCTTAGAGGGATTTATCTTCAATTCAGCACCCCCTACAATATGACCCAAATAATTCAAAGATGTTTTGCCAAATTCACATTTTGATAACTTCACATAGAGATTTTCTTTTTTCAAAACATCTAGAGTCTACTTTACGTGCTTCAAATGTTCTTCCCATGTTTTAATAAAAATGAGAATGTCATCTAAATATACAATTACAAAATCATCAATAAAAGGCTTGAGTACATCATTCATTACTCTCATGAAAGTGGCAGGAGCATTATTTAAGCTAAAAGGCATAACTAGCCATTCATACAGCCCTTGCTTTGTTTTGAAAGAAGTCTTCCATGCATCTTGTTTTTCTACTCTGAATTTATGGTAGCCACTACGCAAGTCTAACTTGGAAAAGTAAACAGCTTCTTTTAACTGATCTAATAGATCATCTATGCGAGGAACAGGACAACGATTCTTGATCATTATTTTATTCAGTGCTCTGTAATCAATGCACATCCTCCACAAACCATCTTTATTTATCACCAACACAATTGAAGATCCGCATGGTGATGTGCTTGGTCTTATGAGTCCTTTCTCGAGCAGATCCTGTACTTGCTTCTTGATTTCTGCATTCTCTAAAGTGGATAACTTGTACATTCCGATGTTAAGCAATGTAGCATCTTGTTGCAAATGAATATCATGTACAATTTCCCTTTTGGGTGGAAGACTTTTAGGTTGTTGAAATAAGATATCATATTCTGAAGCAACTTTTTCTAAATCAGCTTTCTGTTTAGCATCACAGCCCTCAAATACATTGGTTTTATCAGGGGTCTTTTCCTTTACAACCATTAGTAAAAATTGCTTGCATGAATTTGACAATTCTTTTCATCTACCCTGAGTTAATGAGAGTGTAGTTATTTTTTAGCTGATGAGCTCTTACAATATATTCTATTCCATCTTCTGTGAGTTGATACTTATTTTCAGCGCTATAGAAAATGGCTTTTCTATCATACAAGTAAGGATTTCCTAAAAAAATACCACATATATCCAAGGGAACTATGTCTAACTCAACCTCGTCTACAAATGTTGACCCAAATGCAAACCTAAGTTTACATTGTCTAGTAACTTGTAGCTTTTCTTTATCACATACCCAACCTAATGGATATGTTTTCTTGTGAGGTGTGATTAGTAGTCCCAACTTATTTATAATTGCTTTAGAAATCAAGTTTACTTGTGAACCACTATCAAATAAAGTATCAATCTTTTGATGCTTGGAAATAACTCTAATATGAAAAAGCTCATGTCTTTTCCTCTCATTTTCTTCATTATCAATAGATTGTGTAGAATTACTAGTAGATGCTTCAGAATTTTTACCTTTTATACCTGTAGCTGTGACTTATGTTTCATCAACTGAGTCTGACCCCAAATATTTCTACATAGTTGCAACAGTCTTCTTCTTCTTGCCATCGAACTTCTTGGGTTTCAACTCCAGATGCAAAGACCAGCAATGTTCATCATCGTGTCCACTCTTCTTGCAGTGAGTGCATGAAGGTTTGTCTTTCTGTACAACATTTGCCTTCTCTCTTTCCATTTCTGCTTCCTCTTTTCCTTGTTCTTGCTTGCAGTGGGTTTTGATGATCCCCCAATCTCTGGGTTCACATTCTTGCCTCTAGCCTCTAGATGTGTAGCCTGAACAAATACCTTATCTATGCTAGTAGGGTTAAACATGAGAATGGTGTGCCTCAAATAGCTATGTAGACCACCTATATACTTCAGCAAAGTTTCAAGTGAGTCTAGAGAAATGCCTAGAATTAAAGCTCTTTTTCTAAATTCCTGGGTATAGATTTGTACACTTTGCCCCTTTAATTGGTGAAGAGTTTGCCAACTCATCATGATTTGCTGCATATAAGCTAGTGGATAGAACTGTTTTTTAATGGCAAAAATAAATTCACTCCGGGAAGAAAGAATTTTACCATGCTTCTTCAAATCAGCTTGTGTCCTACCTTCCCACCATACTAGGGCAGTTCCTCCAAGGTGAAGGCTGGCCAGCTGAATCTTTCTCCTATGTCTAGGTTAGCTTCAACCAATTCTCATTCTCCTAATTTGAGCTTTGGCCTAGTTATCATTCACCAATCCAGCACAAGCTTGTCTAACCTTAGCAACCTAAATCTTTGATACCACTTGATCTGATAATGAGATCTAAGAAATTAATAAGGTATTACAGACTCATGTGCATGGATTTTCTTATTTTATTTTGTGCAATGGATTGATAATATTGCGAAATACACAGATAATGAAGCAGTAAAGAAGCATAATAGACAACACACATAAACACAGCAAAATTTAATAAGAAGTTCACCCAACACTCCTGGGCTACATCTCCTAGTCCAACCTTCAGTGGTGACGTCTCTATTATGCCTTCAAAACAAAGTGTTACAACAGTGGAATCAATTTTAGCTTCACACAACAGATACAAAACAATAAGGCTTTACTTGGATCCCCCAAGTCTCTTCTGAGTACACAGACTCACCTCACTAACTCTTTGTCTCTGTTGCTCTGTCTTAGCACTGCCTTGTACTATTGCTTGCCTTTGTCTTTTGTTTCTTATGGCTTTAAGCCAATCTTTGCTGCCTATTCGTTTCCTCTTCTCGGCTTTCTGTCTCCCGCCCTCTGTCTACTCGAATCCCTCTTCTAGCATTAAATAATCATTGCATAACGCCTTCAGGGGAGGTGGCCACCTATTCTGCAATGGATGAGTGCATCGGGCCTTTGAAATCCTTGAAATGGATGCTTTCTATTAACACAAAGAAATGCATTCAATACTATGAAAATCTACCAAAAACAATGCTTATCGGACTTCAAAAGTCCTCAAATCTGCTCTATTCTCCTATCAGGTCCGCCTTTTGTATACTGACATTGCATCTCCACCATTGATCTAGGAGATCTGGATCCAATGACTGAGATCCATTTCGGGTGTCCCTTTCATACAAGAGTTAACCTCCTGATGAGGGTGGTTTTCTCTCTTCTCAGCCTGGACACGTGGCAGCCAATGTATGGGCTCGAGCGGAGCTCAGTCCAAACCACTTTCCGCCTTTGGCCCACCCGAAATCTCGGTTATCGTGATTTTCCATTTTATATTAAAAACACATTAAAGCATGAAATCTCACTTATATCAGACTTGAAATAGTGTTCAACATCACTAATAAACCCTTTCGAGTCTGTAATATCACATCGGGTGCATTTTCTTTGTGTTTCGCTTATTTAATGAAAAACACAAATACAAAGGAAATTGTTGTTTTCCGGAACTCAAATTATATCGAATATTGTTTATAATGTTATTGGGTCCGCCTATCGTGAGTTATATCAGCCCCACTCCATTGTAATACTACGATGCGATGTTGTGATTACGACTTGTTGCTAATCGCATATCACATAGACCCCAGGACATTGTAAGTGCTCCTTTGCATTTTCTGATAATGATTCTACGATGCAACTTGGTCGTTGATCTGCACGCTTGATCGACAGTCCTCGTTGACCCCGCTGATCACCATCACAACATTTGTATGGTCTCTGTCAATAACCTCCCTTTTCCACTGCTAATTACGATATGCTAATTGGATCTGGACCGTTGATCGGCTAGATCCGACGGCTCCTGTGCATTCACTATTCAAGCCTCCAATACTCTGTTTTTCAATGTTTTCTTTGTGTTTTTGGCTACTGATAGTGCTTTCCCTTGTTTTATAAAGGTTTGCCCATGCGATAATTTTGATCTTTTGAATTATTTTTAAAGACTTAGAGAGTATTCTAGGATCCATTTGGATCAATGAAACTATTGTAGAAATCCCATCCACTTGTAATGCTCATTTTGTTGTAGATTACTCAAGGCCTCCAGGTACTATAGTGGCTAGTGATTTTTGTGGATTATTATCTGCTTTCCTATCAAATAGTGCTTCCATATTTTCACATCTTGTGCCAGGGCATAAAGCTCCTTGTCGTAGGTAAGGTAGTTATGAATCGTCCCATGAAATACTTCAGAATGGTAGCATAGATTCCTTCCTTCCTGCATCAATACTACTTCCATAGCATAGCCACTCACGTTTGTATCCACTATGAAAGGCTATTGCAAGTTTGGTAATTCCATAAATGTTCTTGACTATTCTTATTCTTTAACTCCTCGAACGACATTTGTTGACCCTTTCCCACTCAAAACTCCTACCACTTGTTGTTATAACGTGGAGTGGCACTGCTACCACTAAAAATGAGGCTATGAATTTCCTTAGTTACTATGTTGCCCCAATGAAACTCCTAAAATCGGAAAAAATAGTAAGAACCATCCATTTCATGATGGAATCCATCTTGGTAGGATTTATCTTTAGCTCTCCTCCACCTATCACATACCCCAAATAGACCAAACATTGTTGTGCAAAATAACACTTCTTGAAATTTGTTAGCTAGTTCTTCTTTAATGTCTCCAACACATATGTCAAATGTGAGATGTGCTCCTCCCAAGTAGCATTCTATACCAATATATCATCCAAATAGACTATAATAAATGAATCTATGAAAGGGTGCAGTATATAATTCAATAACCTCATAAATGTAGTTGGTGCAATACATAGGCCCATCAAAACATTAATCAACATATGTCTATGTATACCATATTATACCACCCTCTTTTCCACACATGAATTCTTATGAAATAACAAAATAATATAAACCCCTTGAAACTTATATCCCCCATGCATGTTGAATATTTATTTTTTATTTTAACTATTCGACAAAACACACCAACCATTCGCCAAAATGCACTTGAACTATTACTCGACCCTATTTTCCAAAGGTCATATCTCAATCGATGGGGCATGAAATGAGGCCCATGATACCTTGTTGGAAATCCTAAATCAAGGAGAAAAATATACGATAGTTTATTTTGGAAAATATGTAATCTAAACACTCCCAAAATTCAACAGGCAAAAAAAAAAATGTGAAACTATAACAAGTTGAGATCCATGTCTGAATTTTTAGAAAAGATATGACTGTCATAGTATTTTTTTTATTGTACCAAATTACAATGATATATATTTCTCAATAACGTAACAACAACACAAATATTTGGGCCCATATTTACGATATTTTTAAAAAAAGTTAAATTTTTCTTAGAATTATTAGTTTTAAATGTTTTTAGATCTGAGTTTTATTTTCAATTTTAATATGCTTTTAACGATAATTTTGTAAATATTTTGTAAAATTTGTAGAGGGAAGTGTCTCAATATTTGTGGATTGGATTTTCAAAGGAAAAAAAAAATGGATTCTTTAGCTCCCAAAAAATGAGAAAACAAATCTTCATCAAACTATCATTTATCAAACTTGTATTCCTCAAATTGAATTGTATAATTATAAATGAGAGGTATGTAGAAGAGAGAGGGGTTCCAATTTTATAGAAACAAGAAGGATTTTACACTATTCTGGAGAGACCTCTTGGAGGAAAATGAGAGCTTGTTGGACTAAATTGAAAGGGAAATGTTATAGATCAAAAAAATTTATGCTATCATGAACTTTCTTTAAATTTTTGTACTATAAAAGATCATCAATTTACCATCAAATTATGTACATTGTTGTCTGATTTTATGGTTGGTTGGTGCACTTCATTTATTTTTATTTTTATTCCATCTTTATACCAAATAAGTTGTTATGATATGCTTTTAGCGTTGTTTCTAACTTCATGCCAATTTATGCTTGTTTAAACATGTGGAGAGCTACCTTCTCATGGTGGGTTGGATTGAGATCATAATTGAATCATGAGTTCAAGTAGGCTTGGATATGTTATCCAATAATTTCTTAGCATCCTAATTATATGCTTTCCTTTTTTAAAATTTTTGTTATGTCAAACAAATTATTTCTATGATACAATGGGATATATTATCTCGAATTCATTTATTAGTATTTAAATCCATGTGCTTGTGAGACCCTGGTAATTGTTTATTAGATAACCAAATATGCACATTTTCCTTAAATACTACAAATCATATGAAATTTTTATGTGATTTTCTAGCTCATGATAACCTTAGACTCAATTTCGTTCCATTCTCTTTCCATGTTTCACTCAGTTGAGAGTGGGACTATTCCTTCTCTTAATCGAGATAGGTTAAATGTATTTATATTGTTTGCATATTAGCTTAGATTACATTCAGTCTTAGGAAATCATATTTTAATAAATTCTCCCTTTCTAAGGACAAATTCATTTAGTGGAACCTAGACCCACATACGAGTCAAAAAGGGTTTAATTGGGGCCTTGGCTAGGTGATTTATCAAATGTTGAACATGGTTAACATTTTTTGTGCTAGAAGGAGGGTAGACTAAGAAGATGACCCTTCGGAGCTTTGCATCTTAAAGTTCTTATTTTTAATGGCTCCTTTCCAAAACCCTATTTCAAGATTTGTTTTTAGTCAAGTATCATGCAACACTCGATTGAATATAGTAAAATCCTTGTCAAAAACTAAATTAGGTGGTGAAAGTAAATTTATTGCATCTGAACATGTTGATCAATTTATTGATATTTTTATTGCTCATAACATGTTTCATGAAGGTGTTACCTATAGTATTCTCTCTTACTTTTGAAGGCCAAGTGAAGGCTTGGTGTGAGACATTGTCGGTTGCGTCAATCATTAATTCAAACAGTTTATAGATGAGTTTTATTTGATTTTGAGAATTATGATTACAATAGATTATATTATTAATTTATTAATATTAGGATAAAAGCTAATGAGACATGATTTAGAAGATTTTTCTACGTGATTTATTCATATTTTATACAGATTTACTTTTAATAACATGACTTCTATTAGTGAATGTTTTGAACATCTAATTTCGCTTCGCAATAATTTAAATCAATTAATCATTAATAAATCTATATCACACACAAATACTCCACTTAATGATTTTTATTTATATGAAAACGTTGAAGATCTGGAAATTACAAATGAACAACATTTTATGCCAACCTTTTTCATTCTCACTGAAATAAATCAAAGGGAACATCATACTTTGAATGAAGAAAATGTGACTTCTGGCATCTCTCATACACCTACATCCTCATTTCTTAATGAGTACTTTTATCGTGTAAACAATGAAGTCTTAGTTACCCTTCAATAGAGAAATGAAGAAATTTTCAGTAGAGATGAAGAAATTTCTTTTATTCCAAAAAATCTAACAACTAGCTTAAAATCAGCAAGGATTAAATCTAAAATCCGTGTTCAAAGAATAAAAAAAATCCTCTCATAGGATAGTTGATAAGATTCAAGATAATTTTCTTGAGAATTCTATGATGATTCATTTTGTTAGTTTACCATCGAAAATAATTTTAGAATCCTCTTGCTTTGAAAATCCTTGCAATTCGTTCTCATCTTTATCCATTGATTATTGGCCTCATTATGTTTCTTGTTCATATTTTAAAAAAGATCATGTCAAGGATATTCATCGTTTAAATATTAGATATGAAGAATTGAAATCAAATATTGAGGATGTTCATTCATGAGATCCCTTTTTATTTCATTTTCTCTTACACTCATTTTTCATTGTATCCTTATTTATTTAAGGATCCTAATTCTCGAGGTATTTTTTAGACCCTATAGATTTTCATTCTACTAGACATGAATTTGATAAATTACGAGATGAAGTTTTCTTACGCTTTAAAAGGGAATTCATATCCTCCCATGCATTTAATTCCTCTCAACCTTCTATAGGGGAAAAGAAAATTTCTATAGCCAACACAAATCCCAAGCATCCTTTTAATGATTCGGTTACAATTACAACTAATGAAGGGTCTTGTTGTAATCATCTAGGTGAAATTAAACCTTTTAATGGATTAAATGATGTTTATAGTTGTCATTCCACTAATGACAATTTATTTTTTACAATAAAGTAGTATATCTCATCCACATTATTTGATCATGTGGATTTACCACAAGTTGATTGTTTAGGATTTGAATTTTTGGACACTTGTCAAGAGGATTAGACACTTCAATTCCAATCTATGGTTGCGATAGATTCTCATTATCTTGTCAAGTTCTCTGAATTTAATCCCAACAAAATTCTTCCACAATAAATTGTTCATAGTAATTTTACACATGGTCTGCATTCATCTATAAAATGTTTCCAACCTCTTCACACCAAGCGTTATACATATCTAGATAGAATAGAAGATTGTTTATCAACATTATTTTCTTGCACATGTTAGATTCGACTTTAGATATTTTAATTTTTATTGTTTATAATTAATTCATTTTTTTATCATTTCTAACATATATATGATTGTATTCTTCGATTTTTATAGCAATATTTGTTGGTATTTCAGTGCTAATAGTTTAGTGGGGAAAGATGCATTTATCGATTCAAACATTTTGCTTCAAATTGATAAAATAACCTGATAATTTCAAGTCATGGTTATGGTTCATCATTTTGATGTTTCTCTCAGAATTAACTTTCATGATCCCACATAAACGCTAGTACTTGAGATCGCTTCAAAGTTTTCCTCCCAGCCAAATATTTCATCTAAAATCTCTTCTTAATATCTATCATTTTTTCAACCTAACATTAACAACTCAATTTAATTTTGAATGGAAGAACTATATTTGATGAAGTAATTCATGTTACATAATTATTTTCATGATAGAACCAAAAGAATGTTGGATGAATCCTTTCAAGAAAAGTTCCCTATAAATAGAAATGGTGTTATATTATGCAGTGGAATTGTAAAATTCCAAATCTTTTATTCCATCTTACTAGATTAATTCCTCTTATAGTAGTAATTTTTTATGTACATATGTTTTTAGGGCTAAAACAACTTGAATGTCTCCATCAAAAGTTTGATTTTACCTAGTTCTGATTGTCCCTATAGAATAGAATAAGTTTAGGAGTAATTTAGTTTAGTTTGCATTATTTTTCATTTATTCACCAAAATAATGCATTTATTAGTGTCGAGCCGTTCATACAAAACCACTTTAAATTTTTCCTCTCTTCATCATTTATGGTCTTATTAAGGTTTTAAGGTTATTTAGTCCTACTTTACAAAGAAGAATTGAAAAATGGTTAAAAGTGTTCCTAGAAAAATCAATTCATTCATGCAACCATTTTAGGGAATTATTCTTTATTGCTCATTAGAATTATAATTATGATGAACTATGCTTAGAAATGGAAAATCTTATTACATGGGAAAATTAATCGATATATGCATTTTATTCTTTTTTTTATTTTACTTTGTTGTAGATATAATAATGAAGATCTATCCTATGAATCAGATTCAATAGAATGGTTTTATACTCATGTTTGTCCTACTAGTACACATGATGAAAGATATAGTGATGAACATAAAAATGATATTTCCCAGGATACACATGATGATAAATGCATTCAACCATTATTTAATATTATTTTTACATCTAATTATATCACGTCAATGAATGGATTTGAACCCAGTTCACAACCACACATGCTAGGTGTATGTTTTTTTTGCATTATGAATTAAGTGTTGTCCTTGATGGCAACCTACCTAATGAGTTATCCTTGATGAAAATATATTTGATGAACGGAAATCTACTTGATGAATTGTCTCTTGATGTAAATAGATATCAGGATGTGTTTGCAGATGAAATAGAGTGCATTGACAAAGGCATGGCAGTTCAGAGGCAGAGGAATGATTAAGTTGGAAGTTCAAGAAGTATATGTGGGTTCTATTAAGCAAAGTCACGTACACATGTGACTTTAGAGAATAAAATGTGGATATAGCTTACGCAACATGGTATTCTAAATACCAAGGGTACTTACCATGGTATTTCCCTATGTTATTCAGCCTAGTAACGGATTCTTTGATCCCATCTAAGAAAACCATCGGCTGGAGTATGGTTTTGACCTCTGGTATTGGATAAAAGCTAAGTTATATAAGGTGATTAAGATCAAATTGATACCAAGTGTGCAAGTGATGGAAATCTTATGAATAGTTAGATCTAAAGAAAATATGCATGTTATGGGCTATTGATGCTTTTCTTGATCTAAACTAAGTATGCACCTAGGAGTTTGATGATGGATTAGATCTAATAGATCTGAGATGACAATCATGATTATGAGATTATTTTCTTTGTGTTAACACACTATTTTTATGTGTACACTGAGATCTGGGTATGTCTAAAGTTTTGTGTTGCAGTGAATATTTGACTCAAAATTTGCGTATATTTATGCGGCTTTTATAGCCTACAAGGTGCGTACACACGTGGGTGTGATACTGGTAAGTCGTGTATATTTTTTGATATATATGCAGGTTTGTTTCTTGAAGAGCTGGTACACATGCGGATATGATTTGAAAAATCATAAAGCATGTACAAAAAGTAGGGTATTTTATGAAAGGGTGTATGATTAGTTTTATCAGTTCTGATGTGTTTCTGATGTCTGTCAATGAAGTCTTCTTAATGATTTGGTTTTAAACAATGACATTTTAATTGTGGATTGATTGATTGAATAATGTTGAGATAAATTTCCGATTGTGTTTAAAGACCAGAGACTAATCTGTGACTGGTTCAGAATGCTGCAGTAGATCTGAGTATTATTTAGTGTTGCTTCAGAATGACAATGGTCCAGTTTTCATTTTGCAAAAGTTTAATATCTATACGCAAGTATGCTTCATGAAAGGTGCATACACACGCAGGTTTTCTATTATAAAGTAACATATACATTTTGACAAATGGGTGATTAGGGTTTACAGTAATAGGATACGCTTTATTTGTTGTGCAGTATGATGTTTGATATTCTAGTTACAGTGATCTTACTAATTGGTTGATTTTTCATTAAGTTTCAATTGATTAGGTTTCAGTAATTGGTTGATTTAGTTGTTTCATAGTTTGATTATTGAGTTACAGTTTGATGATTGATATTGAGCTTAAATGCTGGTAGTGGGTCCAGTCTGAAAATTTGATGAAACATGGCCTACAAGTTATGATGTGTTGTAGCAGGTGGATCCAGTATGAAAGTTTATGAAACGTGGTCCCTATAGTTGAGGAAGTTGGAGCTTCCTCCTGGTAGTAGCTGGTAAATCTGATCATGGGGTTGGATCTCCCTTCCAGTAGCAGTTGGAGAACGAGTGAAGATTGTAGCCTTTAGCAGGTTGGTGCATGTGTACTGGTACAAGTTTACACCAGTACAAGAGCGAGGGGGTTGGAGCTCCCTTCCAGTAGGAGTTGGAAAATTAGTGAAGCTTGTAACATTCTGTAAGTGGGTGCCTACATATTGGTATGAGTTTGCGCCAATAAAAGATTGTAAAATATTTTCCTTATATTAAAAAGAAAACATAGACGACAACAATAGGTGATTTTTTTTGCGCATTGGGTTTCCACCTTAAATCCTGGTATTCATGTGTTTTTCTTATGTGTGATGGTTTATTTCATTCTTAATACACATAGTTACTATATATCTAATGTTTAATAGAGTGTTGATGCTCTAGCCAAAGATAAACAAATGATGAATTAACTGAAACATAAGTTTACAGGATGTATGCTAGTTGTCTTAAGAACAGTTGTGTACACACGCATGTTCCTTTCGATAAAGTCGCATACAGTTATCAGAATATGAAATGAAATTCTTTTGATTTTTAAAACACTAATTCACCACCCCCCCCCCCCCCCAAAAAAAAAAAAAAGTATTTTTCCCAACATGTTTTACACATTTCCAAGATTTAGAAGAAGACTTTTTTCACTCAAATATTACATCTGAAAATGTTCCAGAAACCCCTCCTAATGTTGACTGTGAAGAAGAAAAGTTGATAGAAATAAATTTCATAAAAATACAGGATTTAACTAATGGACATACCTCTTCTTTGGATGTTGATATAGAATCATTTCCTTCTATTTTAGTAAAATATTTACCTTTTAATTATAGTTTACCAAATAACCTCACGGAATATATTACATTTCATGATAATGAAAATTGTTTATACTCTATATGTCATTATTTTATGTATTCATATTTGTTCTATAATCTGAATTTATGTGATAATGATTCTATTAATATTGATGTTAAAACTCTTATTCGATCTAGTTGAGATCTCATTGATTTATTTTTTTGAAAATCAACATAATATTGAAGTTTATTTCAATTTAGTTTAGGATGATAAAGCTATAAATCATATGCCTATTTATATCAGTTCTAAATCTCTTGCACATCCATTTCATAGTGTTGAAAAATCAACTCCTTTTCATGATTTGCAAGAGAAAGAAGCTTCTAATATTGATGGTGTTGAATTTCATACAAAGCAACTGAAATATGTCTTGATTTAAATTTAGATATAACATGTTCTCATTTTCATCATTTTCCTTTACTACATCCCTTTCCATTTACACACAAGTGTGAAATTTCAATTTTACATTCTAATGATGTTAACTTTATTCCTCGTAATTCATTTCAAGTGTCTAACAATATTCATATTAATATGATATTCAACGCTTGTTATGAACAAATATCTGTAAAACCAACTCCTTCTTTTCTTGGTGGTACTCTTAATTTTGTAAAAAGAAAAAAACTCTTGCCTGATAGTTCTGTTAGTACTAATTTTATGTTTAATAAATTAGTGAAAGATTATCATGAACATAGAGAAATATTCAATAAGAATGAAATTCATCAAGTGAATATGATTCTTCAGTCTCAACTAATCATTATATATAAATCTCGTGACTTAATAAGTTCTTTGGAATTAATTACATTCCTCCATGTTCATCTTCTCTTTTCTTCCATTGTACATATCATGATAGGATAGAATCCTATTTAGAAGAGTCATTTAGTAGAAAGTTTATTGTAAATAAAAGTCTTCTCCTCTTAGATATTTTTAAATATATATGTATATAGTTCAATTTTTTCATGTTATTTAGTATTAATTACATTTATGTTTTTAATATCTGATGTGCATATTATTGTTGGTCTTAAGTAACGTGCATATCTCCACTAAATTTTTTACTTTATTTAGTCCTAATATTCCCAGTTAGATTAGGTTTAGGTATATTTTTTTTATTTGTGTGCTTTTTATTTGAATAAAGGAGTTATGAAGACTTTTATGCCATAAATGAGTCATCATAGGACAAACACTATAACCTTTCTTCTCACCTTCATTTATTACTTTTTTCATATTTAATTTCACTAAATATTTATTTAAGTCTCATTTTTAAGTACTAATTACTAAGACTTATTTAGTGAATGTTTAACATTAAGAAAAGAAATTTAGAAGGATCAACATCTTGATGAGACACTCACATATGAATTTATACTCATAACTGTTCTTTAGTTTAGGGTTTAATTTTTGAAATAAAAGCCTAATTAATAACCATCATACAAGACAAACTAATCATGATCTTAACATAAATAAAAAAACTCATATTAATTTGGCACACTTCCTTTATGTTAAGTTATCATTTCACACATCTTGTCTTGTTGGAGTTTTCTTATTCTTGGCCTAGAACTTTTCTATACTTTTCCTTTATTTCAAGGTTGTTGTTTTCTTTCCTTAATTATTTTCAATAGCTTTGGTTTTCATGGTTCTATGATAGAACTTGGTACATTTTTTTTCCTTTTCTTTTAGTTTAGATGTGGAATTTTTTTTATGTTTGTAAAGTTTATATGTGATCCAGGGGATCAAAAAAATGGTCAAAATGAAATTTCTCAAGTTCTCCAAAAACTAGTGCCAAATCATAGACCTCGATGTTTTGATTCCAACGACACTTGAATTGCCTCAACCTGACATCGTATGAGGAAGTTATCGTATTTTGAAGTATTTGGAAAATAACTAAAAAGTCAACTTGCAGGGTTGACTTGATAGTGTATGACTACCACGTGGAAGTCCATACGTTGATGTCATGTTGACATCATCTGGATGATTGGACGATATGGTGGTCAGACAGGCCAGTCCCTATCTAATAAGTGACATTCATTTATTGAACAGTGGTAAGTGAATTAGGTTTGGACAATTGGACCAGTAAGTAGGTGACACGTGGCCCAATCACAGGGCACCAAGTGGCACCCCATATTGGACAAAAATTAGTTGTTTTTGGCCAATTAACACTCCACAGGAATCAATTGTGAGACCTCAATGACATCAATGCTCTACCTTACTGTTAGACCATTGATGTTCCTTATTAACAGTTGTGGTAGGGGTTATTAATAAATTGTACCGAGGGCGCTGTTGGGAGGAGGTTTGGGTTGGTGGGCACGCCTGACTAGCCCAACTTCAATCCATATTATTATATGTGACCGTGGCATATGGTGGAGAGGGTGGGGCACGTAGAACCCTACCCATGCCCTAACCCATGGTATTATTGTGTTCATCTGGCCATCAGCAAATGCTATAGGAAGGGGGGTGTGTGTTACCCTATCCATGCCTAGACCACAGTTATGTTAACATTACATGACTAGTAATAGCGACGGAGGGGCACGTGGCCTATATGACTGAACGAAGGGTGGAGGAATTGGGGCGCAAACCATTTTGTTTGGTTAACCATTCGACAAATTGCACCCAACACGATGAGTTTTGTGGGCCAAACCCGCCACCTACAATTTTGAAAATCTCCTTGGAAGGATGCCAAAGACGAGTTTCATTGCTAGTTTTACACAGAAGATGAATTTTCATAACAGTTAGCAAAGAAATGGAGAATGAGGCCTAATTTGGTCATTTTTCAGCCTTTTTGAGCCCAAGTAGAGCCTACACAAGGGTTTTTGGGTGTTCTAGACAAAATGGCAGTGTTATTTTTGCAACTTGAACATTGTATGTTGATGTAATTTCACATTTGAGCATATAATTTAAAAGGCCGCCATTGGAAGATAAACCCAGAGACGTAGCCTAGGAGGGATGAACTTCGTCATCAAATTGTTATGTTGTGATGTTGCATGTTGTCTATTTTTAATTGTTGAAATATGAAAAAATTAACTTAGTTTTTTTTTTTTTGAAATATTGATCCATTGCCCAAAAGACATAAACTATATTGCAAAACTTTATATGAGACCTTCAATTGTAATTTCAAATAAATAGGAGGAATCATTTTAAAACAATTGGTAGCCCCTGAGAAATATTTATTGTATCACTATAATGGTGTTTTTTTAAAGATATTTCTCATCAAGTTTGCACCTTCTCCTACATTAGACAATCACTTTGGAGAAATACTCAGATATGTTTCAAGTACTATATTTCACTTTTATAGAGGAAAGATTCTACTCCAATCCTTTCTTTAAATCCCATCCCCTATCCCACCACACTAAATCCTCTATGTCAGTGTCTTAGGAGAAGGCTTTTGGAGTCAAATTTTAAAGTATTACATCTATTTTCTTGAAAATAAAAGGATCTCTCGTGCCACCCCACTCTCTTCACCCAATTACACATTACAATTCTCAACCAAACAAATCTAAAGGGTGACAATAAGACAGAACTGCAAAGTGTGGCAAGTACAAGTAAAATCGTAAGGGCTATGAATTCACATCGATAGTAGGGATATGTGTGTATGGTGTTGAGACATCCTCGTCAGCACTACGGACACTCATGGGAAGCAAATAAATGTTGGGAAAGAGAGATAAATTATACATTAAATGTGTACTCACTGTAAAACTTTAGGTTTGTACCTATTCTATCTAATATTATTATGAAGATATAAGATAAATTTCCAATTAATTGGATTCATCATTTATGACTGAGTAAATATCAAGTACTCAAATATGTATGAATTTATATTATTTAACTTGGCTTATGTGGGACCCATAGAAATTGGTGAAATGTTTGAGGATCTTATGAAATTTCTCATTTTATTTTTAATAGATTTAAACCCATTACATTAATAACTAGATATTAAAGTAATGGGTTTAAATGTTAGGTAAAACTGACTCAGGGTTTGAGTCAAGGTTGACCTAGTTAAATAGTAGTAGTTTTGGGCACATGATATAGTGTACCCATGGTATTATGGTCTATGGTATTACATGTAATGGAGCCTATAAAAGGTTGGGAATACTTCATTGTAATGTAGGCCTGGAGGTGAGCGGTGAAGGCCCACTTGGCTAGATTGGCCAGGGTTTTGGCCAATGCTAATGAGATCTCATTAGGTTGGGTTTTTCCCCAGATTTGGTGTTTTCCTGGATAAATATTATGTGTATAATGTTTATGTGTATTGTTTTTGGTTATTTTATTATTCCTCTCTATAAATCTCGGTAATAATTTATCTCTCTGTCGTAAAATTCTTAACAACAGGAATCATAGCTAATTTGGCTTCAGAAGGATGTTTTTAGTTGCCAAGGGTTAGTATTGGCCTAGTAGATAGAGATATAATTGAGTTTTTCTTGCAGATCTGGATCAGAAGCCATAGATTATGAAGCAAAGCTTCACGTTATTGGGTCATGAGAGCTTCAATGGATGAAGAGGATATGTGCACGTGGTTTAATTAATTGATGAACCATGTACCTGAAAAGAACACCTAGATAACTGGTGGTTACAGTGGCCGATGACCCATCTTATTCGATAGATGGGTTCTTTTTATATGGAAATTGATTTCATATGTACAAACACAACAACAAGGGTAAACAATTTTTTTTATTATTATTATAATGGAGTGGAATTTTTAATTTGCATGTAAATGGGCATACTATTGTAAGACCTGGTAAGGCATGCATACCCCTGGGTAATTACAGGTAAAGTCTAGGTTAGACCTAGGTAATAGGGGGGTGTTGGGTTAACAAATCCTGGGTAAAAGCTTTGAAGGGGGTAAGGGCTAGAGTGAGCCAGATTGTCTCACCTAGCAGTTTTTGGCTGGATTTAGTCAAGGAATCCCAAGTCAAGTTTAAGGGGGAAACTGTTAAGTAAAATTGACTTGGGGTTTGAGTCAAGGTTGACCTGGTTAAATAGTAGTGGTTTTGGGCACATGGTATAGTGTACCCATGGTATTATGGTCTGTGGTATTGCATGTAATGGAGCTTATAAAAGGTTGGGGATACTTCATTGTAATGTAGGCCTGGAGGTGAGCGGTGAAGATTCACTTGGCCATATTGGCCAGGGTTTTGGCCAATGCTAATGAGATCTCATTGGGCTACGTTTTTCCCTGGATTTGGTGTTTTACTAGATAAATATTATGTGTATAATATTTATGTGCATTGTTGCTGGTTATTTTATTATTCCTCTCTATAAATCTAGGTAATAATGCTTCATCCTAGTGTGTCACCAATTGTTGAGGCCTCAACATCTCCCCTTAATTTTTCTCAAAAATAAAGCCCCCCCAATATAAAATTTTGGAAATATTTCCTTGGATTGTGTTTGGTTGCCTATTTTTAGTGATTGGGCAAGTTTCATAGTTTGTACTTTTTAATAATCCCATCATATTTTTCTCGTTAAGATCTTTTTGGTGATATAAAAAGAAATTCATTTCAAAACTTGGATCAAAAGTTAAGGCCTTTTGAATTTTTTTTCTTTTTTCACTAGTTTGATGAGGTGGCATGACATGTGGCATCCTACATGGCATGTTGATGTGGTGGAACTAAATTGGAAGTACTTCCCTAGGAAAAATAATGGGGGTTTCCTCTACATCACCACCACATGTCTTTGCATCTTAGATAAATCATCATTTATACATGCTTTTCAACATGCCACATGGCACCACCACATAGGTGACACATTAACATTATATTCCCCTTCACTACCACATGGCACCTCTATGAGAATGCCACATCATCATTATTCAAAAGTGGAGGATAGGTGTATGTTTTCCTTTAATTTTGGAAATCATACAAACTATTTATGTGATTTGCTAGCTCATTATAACCTTAAATTCAGTTTTGATCCATTCTCTTTTTGTCTTACTCTTAGTTAAGAGTGGGACTATTCCTTCTCTTAATAGAGATAGGTTATATTTATTTATATTGTTTGCATAGTATCCTAGATTGCATTCAATCTTAAGAAATCCTATTAGAAAGTCTCCCTTTTTAAGGAGGAATTCGTCCAGTGGAAATTGGGCCCACATACCAATCGAAATCACGATCCCAAATGGAAAATTTTCTAATTGGGACCTTGACTGGGTGATTTCTCATATGTTGAACATTGTCTTTTTTTCCCATCAAAAAATTACTAACTTAATTAATTAAGTAAGGTTACAAGAGGGAGAAATTGATGCTACGAAGATGTCTAAGGGTGACTAGTAGTGCATCGTAGTGCTCACTTAGTTAGTGATGGGAGAGTATTTAGTATATCCATTAGTATCATTATTAGTAATTCATTTTTACAAGAATAATTAAATGAAAACCTACAACTATCCTAATGTATGTATATGTGAGTAAAATACGAGTCAGAATTTTCTCGAGCTACACTAATGAGCATTGTATGTCATGTAGATATTCAAATAAGATATTCAAATAATTTATAATGGTGAGGATGTGATGGAATCAGTGTCAATGAAGGTCATCCCAATGACCCCCTCCTCCAAAACCTCCATTTCTCTCACTAAAGCTAGCTTTAATTTTACGCTACCTAGAGGAAATTAATGAGACTTTAATAGGGCACCAAACAACTGAGGTGGAAGTAGAGTAGTCTCCATTAAGGGTAGGCAATATTAAAGTATCAAGGGAATTAGATAAAGGACCTCTAAATGAGGGAATTCCCATCGAGCTACAGAAGATTAAGCTCCCATAGTTTGCTTGAGGTCATGCTAGTGAATAAGTAGAAACCTAATTGGAAGAATGATAATGTGTTTTGCACTAAGAATACTTCCAATTCAAAGGATAAGATAATGATGTTTCAACTCAAATATATTGATGCCATGAATTGGTGGGGAAAATTGGAGTGATAGTTACACTTCACATGAGGAAAATTTTAGGAAGTACCTAACAGCATACTATGAAGAACAACAGATAGGAGCCTTCCATTGTTTAGTGTAGGGAAACAACATACTATAAGAGTATAAGATCAGGTTTATGGATTTTATCAAGTATGTGTCCTACATGGACATTGATCAATGCCAATTAGATTGCTTCATTTATGGATTGAACCCCAATATTATGGAAATGGTTCTGATGTGGAAGCCATCCTCAGTTGCAAAAGCTATTGAAAATTATTTCTATCTAGAAGAGAACTTGGACTTGAAAGGGGGACACAGAGCCATTTTTCCATAATAATCAAGTTTCATGGGGAAGGTTATTTGAGCCTTCTCCAAGGAAGGAAATTTGAGGGCACTACCAATAGAAGTGTGCCTATAATAACGGAAATAGTGATTTCAATGGCTACCTGTGTAGCTTCAATGACAAATTCAAGGAATTGTGTAAGTTGAGAATAGATGCATGGAGTTATAAGCATAGGCAGATGCCCTAGGTGAAGGAGCTCATTCCAAAAGGACCCACAATATTCCATTCATATTATACCATGCATCCCCTGTTGGGGATGTAGGGGACCTATCTACTAGCGTGACTTCCTTGAGTTACAGCGTAGTAACACCCATGGAAAAGGAAAATCACCAATGGGAGGAGCAAGAAATCACCATCATATTTATGCAATGGTTGATAACCACCAAGTTGAACACTAACATGTCTTGGTAGAAAACACAGGTATGATAAGTCATATACAATTTAAAACTTTGTTTGGTTATGGTGCTACAAATAGTTTTATTTCACCATTTGCATTAGAAAAATGTTGGTTGGCAAACTATGAGCACGATGACTAAATAAGTCGTAATGGTTTTTTAGGTACAACAAGTATAATGACATAGTGTTGACCAATGTCGTGTAAACCTTAGGGTGTGCGCAAGTAATTTGAAGACATATGTCACTGCACTAGGGACATACGATGTAATTATCATAATGGATTAGCCAAAAGCTCATCGATCTTTGGTAGACTATTTAAAAAAGAGAGTGATATGTTTATATGATGAAGGTAGATCAATTGATATTGTTGGTATTAAGAGAGGATTGTCTCTATGATTCATCTTAGTGATGAAGTTAAAATGTTGCCTTTGACAAGGCTTCAAATTATATGTAGTCAAGACCATAAGCAACAAGAAGGGACCCTCCCTAGATCAACACATAATTATGTCATAATTTGAGGATGGTTTCCTTAAATATTTGTTAGGATTAGCCCCTGAAAGGGAGATTGATTTAACGATCGACCTAAAGCCTAGTTTGGAGCCAATATCAAAGACATATTAAAATCTAAAAAATCTAGGACTTTGTGATTTGTAGATGTAGTTAAAAGAGTTTTTATATTTGGGACTTTTTATACCTAGTATTTCATCCTAAGGTCTGTGAGTGATTTTCGTCAAGAAGAAAGATGGTTCCTTAAGCTAGTGCATAGATTATAGGGATTTGAATTAAACCACGACAAAGAATAGGTACCTGATACGTATATGATCTCTTTGAACAAATGAAGGGAGTATCAATTTTATAAAAATATTATCTACGATATGGATACTGATAGTTAAGGATTAAGGAAGGTGACATCCAAAAAACTACCTTTTCAAACTTGTTTGGACACTATGAATTCATAGTAGTGCCATCTAGTTTGACCAATGCGCTAGCAATATGTAGGTTTTAACCCCGTACAAAAATTACCTGCATACAAATTCTAAATCACATGAAAAATAAAAATGCGAGAGCATAACACATAAAACACATATACACAGAGATTTCCCACTGGATCCCAAAACCGGGACTACCAACTTCATTTTTCATTATGTTTCTTTCAATGTTACAATACATATTTATACATGCCAAAGCATCCAATACCATGGACCGAAAAACCATCGCGTCCAAAACCATGGACCGAAAACCATCGCGTTCAAAACACATGTGCCAAAATCATGCACAAAACCATAGGTGGGTCCGCCCAACCTAACATAGGGTCAAAAACCAAAATTTTCCTGGGCACTGCCCTAGACCCCATAAAGTGGGGTTACGAGTACCCCTCAAACCCCCTGTTAACTATGTGGAAAGAATATAACACAACCCAACACAGTGTTCATGAACCTCATGCACAACATGTTCCAAAAGTACCTAGGCCACTTTGTACAAGTCTTTCTAGATGATATTCTCACATATTCCAAGAATGAAAAGGAGCATGAAGAGCACTTAAGGGTTGTGTTGACATGCTTGAGGGAAAATAAGTTGTATAGAAAATTGTCAAAACACTCTTTCTTTCAAAAGGAAATTCATTACCTCAAGAACATAATTTCAAGAGAAGGGATTTTAGTTGACTAGAAAGTTGAAAGCCATAATGGATTGGATGGTGCCAAAAAAAATCTCATGACCTGAGTAGCTTCATGGAGCTAGTAGGTTATTATCATAGATTCATGGAAGGGTTTTTGAAGATTGTGAAACCTGTCACCACATTACAATGCAAGGGATTTAGGTGTGAATGGAAAAATGAATGTGAAACTACATTCATCAAACTAAAGAGATTACTAACTAGTGCATTGATCCTTTTAGTGTTTGACACAAAGAAGGAATTCACAGTGTGTATGGATGCTTTAAATCAAGGATTATAAGCTATGTTGATGTAATAAGGGGGATTAATGTCTTACGCATCTAGGAATTTGAATAAATATTAAAATTTGTATGTCACCCATGTCTTAGGATTAGCATCAATGATGTTATCCTTGAAACGATGGAGACACTACCTCACCAAGAAAATCTTTGAGCTAAAGACTAATCATGAGATTCTGAAGAAACTCTTCACACAAAAGGATCTAAATTCTAGATAGAGGTGATGGAATGAATTCATGAGTGAATGAAATTTTGAGATTTCATGCATTAAGGGAAAATAAAAGGTGGTATTTTTTTCACTAAGAAAAGGACCCCAGATGTTCTCCCTAGTATCCTTGGGGGTCAATTTGAGGGAGCATGTGTTTGAGAAACTCATTGAAGATAGTTGGTATCTAAAGGTTATGTTATCACTCTAAAGTGGGAACTGGATACAGCCAAGTTTTGAGGTATATATCCTTGAACCAAATGGACTATTGATATTTCAAGGAAGAATGTACATCCATGAGGAAGGGACTATATGACGAGTCACATAGGAAACTCTATTGTGCACATCCTGGAAGGAAAAAGATGTATGCAAACATGAGTATTTTTTTTTTTTGGTAGGCATGAAGTGTGATGTTATCTTGTTTGTGACCAAGTGTCTTAAATGTTAGCGAATGAATATTGGTCGTCAACACCTAACATGACTCCTACAACAGCATGACATCCCTATGTCTAAATGGGAAGTCATTTCCATGGATTAAGTTGTGGGTTTTCCACTTATGTTAGAAAGGAAATTTTCCATATTGGTTGTAGTTAATAAGTTAACCAAAAGCTCCCATTACATCCAAATGATATAAACTTACGATGTTACCAATGTGGCACAAATGTTTATGAGGGAATTTATCCATCCATATGGGTTACCCACAAAGAAAATTTATGATAGAGACTCTTGCTTTACATATAGGTTTTGGATAAGCCTACAATCCATGTTAAGGACTTAGTTGAACTTGAGTGCTGCATATCATCTAGAAAGAAATGGATAGACTAAAAGAGTAAAGCAGGTTATGGAAGACATACTTATAAAGTATATAGGTACCTAGCATTGGTAGAATTTGCCTACAATAACAGTTACCACAGTTTGATTGGGATGCATTCTTATTAAGTTATGTATGTGAGGCTATGTATGGGAGGCCATGCAAAACATTGTTGAATCGAGAAAGGTTGGAGGACAAAGTAATAGTAGGGCTGGAATTTGTTCAATAAATGGAGGAGTAGGTAAAGTAGATTTGACAAAGGTTAAAGAAAGAATAAGATAAACAAAAGAGTTATGTTGATGCACATATGACTGATCATAGTTATGTAGAGGGATATAAAAAAAATTATTCGTATTCAATCCAACAAGAGCACCATTCAATTTAGGAAAGAAACAAATTTATCAACTCAATTTATAGGACCATTTAGGATCAAAGGGAAAATTGGACCAGTTTCCTATCATCTTGTTATGCAACCCCACTTACATAAAACTCATGATATTTTTCATGTATTTTTTCTACAACATTATGTTTCTAGTGAGTCTCGCAAACTCGATTGGAGGGGATTGTAGGTCATGGACATGGGGACCATTATGGTGGAACTATTATGCATATTGGAATGTAGGGTTTGATAGCTTAGGCATCTCTTGGTGGACCAAGTTAAGGTCTAGTGGGATAAGTATATCCCATGGTTTGTTACCTAGGAGGATGTAGAGACTATATGTTGTGACTACCCCTCATTCTTTTACCACTTGTGATGCCCATTTTGACCTAGATAGCTACCTATGTTGAGACATTATTTTTATTTTCATCATGTTTGCTGATGAATGTTATGTAATATTCATGCATTTGAGTGGACAGATGAACTTACTTATATACAACACTTGATGGATTATGTTTATATTGATTAAAGTAGCTGATGTATGACTTACCTATTGCATGATTTATCTGATATATGCCTTATTTGGTTATGATTTAACTTGGTGTATGACTTATCAAAGTTATGATTTATCTAAGGTATGACTTACTTCTAGCATGCTAATGTTAATTGAAAAAAATATGTGTACATGGATTCCAAACCTAATAACATGATGATTGTGATCACTTGTGTGTGTGTGTAATGTTGTTATGTATGTGCTTGGATGAGAACTAACATGTAGATTAGAAGGGACTATATGATAGCCAAAGATCCATGCTAGTTCCTAGTGGATCTCAAAACATCTAATGAAGAATGGTATGATGTACAATGTTTTATTATATTTTTCATCTACTTGATACGCATTTTTATGACATGGAGTAAGGTACCTATTGCAAGTGACATGATTGTCCAACTGAATTACTCAATGACAAGTATCCAAACTAGTGTCATAGTGTGATCTATGTTAAGGTGTTGACCCTATTTCTTTGAGGAGGGGCGGAGGCATTTCCCACCATCTATTCTCCAAGACTAGAATCATGGGATACCAATGATGGACACACTTGTTGGAAAAATTAACTATGTCTATTCTTCAATAATATATTTGAGTCATCATGTAATGTACTTGTCAAAATAATAAATAAAAGAATTTTTATTATTATTGTTGTGACTTATTAAAGCATTGGTTTCATGCTTGGGTCACCATGTTTTAGGTCAAAGTCCCCATTGAGGACTTCTAGGATTTATTTTGATTCTATAGAATTATTGTACATTTAAAGAGACCCTTATTGGGCTTTTGAATGATGTAAAAAGGTTAATTATTGGGTCAATATGAATTATGGAACCTCCACACCATGTTGGCCTAAGGGAATGTCAAGTTAGCCTAAGGACCCATTCAACAACATAAGAAGCATGTAAAAGGAATCACATCAAATTCATTTGAAGCATTGTTCTCTCATCAAGTTTGAACTCTTGTATTGCTAGGTAGAAGCGTAAAGTTCTCTTGTAGCTGGGAAAAGGTGGAAAGTTTGTTGGCAGAAAGTCGAAGTGAATGTTAGTTTGGCTGAGTCCAAGGAGACAAAGAAAAACAAAATTTTGGTGGTGGTCTCTCTCTGTTTCATGCTCTAGATTGGAATATCGAAGTATTCCAAGTTGGATTGCTATTGGAAGTTGCCAGTTGTCGTGAGTTGTTGTATAGTCAATGTTGCTGGGAAGAGGTCAAAATTCTGGAAGGCTGACTTCATGTGGAGAGAAGGTATGGTCTTGGTCTAGGGTGAAGAGTCTCAAAGAATACTATTGAAAGGAAGAATTATCATGACTGGGTTTTCCCCTTGAGGGGGCATTTTCCCTAGCATGTGCCTACATCCTGTGTCTATTGTTTCATGTGTTGCTACTTTTGGTAATTGCTTGATGAACAAATAATCGCAATAACAAAGAAACATCACAAGTAATTATCAAGTATAAGAAAATATTTACTGCCTTTCTGATTTTCCAACATGGTATCAAAGATTTGGTGAAGAAGGAAGAAAAAGGCAGATCCATTCATAGGCACTATCTTAGTGAAGGAGCCTATTATATTCAAAGAATATGTCTAATTCAATCAGATCCTGGAAGAAGAGGATTGACCTAGTCCTCTAAATTCAGATCCTGGAAGAAGAGGATTGACCTAATCCTCAAGAAGAACAAGGTGTTGTATATGATAAAAGGAAAATGTAAAGAAGCCTACAAAAGAAGCCATTGATGACGACAAATAGAAATTAAGGGATTCAGAATTGGTGGCTATGACTCTGATGGTAGGAAGGGATAAAATACAATCTTGTCCCATTCATAGCTAACCTTGATCATGCTCAAGAGATTGAAGGGACTGAAAACGAAAGTTGACATGTCTAAGATAGAGTGTTATCAATGTCATAAGAAGGGTTACTAAAAAAGTGAATGTCCCAAGAACCCAAAGAATAAGAAGAGAAGAAGAGATCAAGCCAACTTTTTTGAAGAAGGAGACTCAAATAAAGTCAAGCTTGAAAAACTTGACATTAGCGACTTACACTACTAAGTCCTTTACTAATATATTTACATATCTTGTTTTATATGTTTTAAAATTTGTAGGTTTTTAACATATTTTGGAAAATACATTTTTGTATTGTTTTAAGTTTGTAGGTTTCCCTTAAGCTTTGGAGGGAGCTCCCAACAACTCTCAAATATAAGTATCTCTTGTATTTTCAATTTTGGGTTCATGTACTCATTTAGTTTTGATTATATGAAATATTAATCACCTATCTCTTGTTGTTGTCTTGACTAGGGAAAACATCTGAAAGGAGGATCTCTCAAGGCAAGGTTAGTCAAGAAACAAAGGTATGATTTGAATACATTGATTGAGAGGATTATTCATTTGATGATATTTTACTAACTCCGTTGTAACTAGTTGTATTGAATCTTAGTAATTCTTATTTGGGTGATTCATCTCTTGATAAATCTAGCTACCCCGTTGATATTCTTGATTGACTATGTCAAACCCTAGATAGGTTCCGAAAGACCCTAACCAAAGGGTATGCTAATTTAAATGTTTGAAATCTTAAGTTTATTAGGGATATTGTGAAATGCTAGTTAAAGTTTCATTGATTATGTCATGTTTGGGATGTTGGTGTGATCAGGAAATCCTAATTTGTTAGGGTTGAATGATAAGGTCTAAAATATAAAAACCTTTGAAGTTTTGGTAATATATGGTTTGTTGTGTTTCTACATTGGAACCCTAGATTATTAGGGTTTTGTGGAATGTGTGAGAAGGACTCTTATACTACCTTAAAATTGATTTACATGGTATGTGTGTGTTGATTGATCAAACCCTAAGTATAATCAAAATGATTGTGTGTCTAACTATTATTTGATATTGTTGAGAAGTTAGGTTTGACTAACACATGATATGAAATGTATTTTTCATGATAAAATATAGGCATATATATGTGTGTGTGTGTGTGTATCCTTTTGGTTGAAGTCTTAGGCTGGTCTAGATCAAATCTATTTATGGACATATGATATGCTTACATATGGTTATGAATTCCTAGATATGTGTGTTGACCTAGTCATTGATGGTCATGAGCCTTAGGATTTTATGGAAGTCCTTGTCTGAGATTCTAGGATGATGGTATCTGGAAATCTATGGTGTTGTAGCTAAACCCTAGTGCATTTAAATTGTCTAGTATGTGTGATATAACGATCTGAAAATCTGTTAAGTGATTGTTAGAAATGAAAATCTAGGTTTTTTGCAGTTAAATCCTAGTAGTGACATTGTCTAGTGTGAAACATAACAATTTGATATCTATGTATGTAATGATTGTTGAGATTTTGAAAATGGAATTCTAAGGTTTTGGAATTAAACCTTAGTCAAAGTAAAATATCTGGAATATGATAATTAGAGATTTGTATAAGTTTGTTTAATTTGTGAAAAATGGAATTCTATGGTTTTGGAGTTGAACCTCAGTTGAAGTAGAAATCTCTAATGAATGTTGACTATATGATTTGATATTTGTGAATAAATTGTTGAAATTTGATTCTTTGGTAGTCTGATGATTGCTTGGAAATATAGGGTTTCAAAACTAATCCTATTAGTAGTTGATCATGTTAGTGACTAATTGATGTTTGATTGAAAATATAGGGGTTGGAACTAACCCTAGTGAAATATGGTCAGGTTAATGATTATGTTGTGATTGGCTTTGATTGATTCTATATGAAATCTAGGATTTGTATGAATCACTAGTGAGAATTCTAACATATGTATTTTATAAGCTTGTTAGATGCTTTGTAGATCTATCTGTATTTTGAATTGTATCTAGGTTTGTTATATGTTGTAGTAAGGTATATCATACCTTTGGAAGACACATTGAAACCCTAGATGGAATAAATGTTGTTATGAAGTAGTTTAGGGTGTATAAAGTCCCTAGCAAGATGTTGAAGAGGTATATGTCTCTTGTTCGTAATTAATTTTGGGTATCTGATATGTATAAAGATGAAATGCTTCTGTGATTTTGATATGGCTAACCTCATGCTTGTATAGATTTGGTTGTACTTATTATCTCAGTTGTGCAAGTACACAATCTTCAACTTGGTGAAGATGCTCGATGTGACAAGCAAGCTATGTTGGTACACAATCTTAAACTTGGTGAAGATGCTCTATGTGACAAGAAAGTTGCACTAGTACACAATCTTCAACTTGGTGAAGATGCTCGATGTGACAATCATGATGAGTATAATAATAACTTTAATGAAATGGTTGGAAGCCACGAAAGATTCTCTGATGATGAAAAGAAGAAGTTGATCTCTCGGAGGAAGCATGCATAGAAGAGATCTCCCCAAGATTAAGAGGGAGTCTAGATAAAGAGGTTCTTCTTGGTTGAGAGGGAGTGCATAGCTTGGTATTAATTGAAGAATGAATTTTGGAGGATATGTAACTGCATGAGAAGTAGGATGGAAAACATATGATTTAGGAATCTTCTGTAAAAGATTAGGTTGATAGTCCTACTATGAAAAGTTGAGAAGCAACATTTGTTGCCTGAAAGACCCTGGAGGTTTGTATTTGATTATGTACATGTGAAAGTATATTATTGATTTGGGTTGTGTTTGTGCAGGTGAATCCCTCGAAGGATTTGATAGCATGTTAGTTACCAATCAGTTTGAATGGGAGATATTGGCTATTCTTGATCTGTTGGATCAAGGGCTGTTAAGGCTTTGTGAGTGAAGCATTTCCTTGGAGGACATTTGGCTGGCACACTATGTTGATGTCTAGAAATTGGAAAGGTGGTGTTGATTATAGAGATCTGTTTTGGATACACACCTAGATTTTTGGGTTGATGGTTAGAAAGTAAGCTTGATGGTACCTAGAGGCGCTGAAAATTTGAGTCCATATTAGTCCCACCTGGATATATTTCCCTAGTCAAGAATCTAGTCCATGGCATTGCAGTGCCTAAAGTTCTTCATGGTTCACATAGTTTGAGATCTTCCATTATATATGTACATTATGAATATCTCTCTAGTTAAGAGGGAGTGTTGGAAAAAGTAACTATGTTCAGTCTTCAATAATGTACTTCAGTCATCATGTAATGTACTTGTCAAAAGAATAAAGAAAATATTTTATTATTACTATTGTTGTGACTTATTAAAGCACGGGTTTCATGCTTGGGTCACCATGTTTTAGGTAAAATCCCCATTTAGCACTTCTAGGATTTATTCTGAGTCTATAAAATTATTATACATTTAAAGAGACCCTTCTTGGGCTTTTGAATCATGTAAAAAGGTTAAGTATTGAGTCAAATATGAATTATGGAACCTCCACGCCATATTGACCTAAGGTAATGCCAAGTCGACCTAAGGACCCATTCGAAACCACAAGAAGACTATAAAAGGAAGCACATCGAATTCATTTTGAGCATCATTCTCTCATAAAGTTTGAACTCTATTTTTGTTGGGCAGAAGTGCGAAGTTCTCTTATAGTTGGAAAAAGGTGGAAAGTTTGTTGGCGGGAAGCCAAAGTGAATGCGAGTTTGGGTGAGTCTAAGGAGACTAAGAAAAATGAAATTTTGGTGGTCGTCTCTATATTTCATGCTTTTGGTTAGAAGATATAAGTCTTCCAAGTTAGATTGTTGTTGGAAGCTACCAGTTTCCGTGAGCTGCTGCATAGTGAATGCTGCTGGGAAGAGGTTGAAATTATGGAAGGCTGACGTAGTGTGGAGGGAAGGTCTGGTCTTGGTCTTGGGTGAATAGTCTCAAAGAATACTATTGAAAGGAAGAATTATCTTGATAGGGTTTTCCCCTAAAGGGAGGCTTTTCCCTGGCATGTGCCTACATCTTGTGTCTATTGTTTCATGTGTTGCTTCTTTTGGTAATTTCTTGATGAACAAAAGAAAGAGGATATAAAGAATCATAATATTAATAACCTTCACAAGTAATTATCAAGTATAATAAAATCTTTACTTCCTTTCTAATTTTCCAACAACACTCCCCTAAACATGTGATGATGATTTCCAATTTCCTATTGGGAGAGTTAGGTCAATATAGTTGATGCTTCCACCATATTGGTTACATCAATGGTTAGATTGGTATAGTTGATTCCATAGTATATTGCAAAAGAGGACGAATATGATGGGAGAATAAATAGGTTAGGGAGGATAGGAGGCTATAGGTTAGTTGGGGACTCTAGATGGGAAGTGATATCCTTGTTTTATTTACTTTAACTTTTTTATTACTACATCTTTATCCCTATTTGGTTATACTTTATTGTCATACCGCTTCCTTATGTCTTGTATCCTCTTTATGTAACTTCGTGATGAATTTTTTTAAGGGGTGTATCTAATTCCCTATACCTAATCCTATTATCTTACATTGTGTTATTAACCTACCAAGTGATTATTTTCTATGGTTAATTCTTATAAGTATTATTAGTATAAGTATGAGGACTGTGTATGCTAGATACATACCCAAACCTCACAAGAATATTCAAGTATTCTATAGCCTATTATGTTAGACAATTAATTAAGGATTAAGCTTGATGCGTGAATAAGTAATGATTAAAAATATCGATTAATAATTAAGCTTATGGTTAGCTTTAAACTTGCTCAATAGTTAAGCTTGATTAGCGCTTGTTTAAACCTTAATCCTAACTTATAATTAATAGATTATGTTTTAACATGATTATTTAATATTTAAATTGATAGGATTCTTACAAATCCATTGGGTTGAATGATACAAAAGGGATATTAATATTTTATTTATATTTTATCATTATCATTATTTATTGCTTAACATTCCTATGCCTTGACCTAACTATCCCTCCCTTGAATTTAATTTTGGATAGGTGGTGGATGAAAAGGGAATTATTGGGGTGAGTGGAATTGACTCGAGGGGAGGCATAAGTGTCGGAAAGAGTTTGGGGAAAGGGACCTTTTTTCATGGAGAAATTGAGAAGAGGAGGAGGAATTTATTTTTGGGGAATTATTATAGGAGGTTTGGAAATAGAACTTGGAGGGAAGGTTGTGGAGTGGGATAGAGAGTGAGTGATTATTTTTGGGTTATACAACAAAGTGATGTTGGCACATGGATCGTAGACACACTATGGTTGCGGTTTAAGCTTGGCCTTAGAGGGATAAGGAACCTCTAGAGGTTCCCTCAGCTAGGAAGTATGATAGACTTTCCTAGTTGGTAGGGCGGCATATTCAGTGAAGTCTTCCTTAAAGGAACATAGCAACAACCACAGGTGGATCCTACATTGCATCACTAACTCGATGGCAGTCTACTCTATTTGACACACACCCAAACGAACATTTCTTATATTGTAGGGTTTGTTTCTAGATTTTCTCAAGATTCAGATTAGAGTCACTAGAAAGCAACAAAGCGTATTTTGAGATATATTCAAGGCTCTTCCAATTTTCGCATTGAGTATATTATTGGTTCTCTTGAGCTGATGAGTTTCATAGATTCTAACTGGATTGACTCAGTGGATGATCAAAATTCTGCCTATGGATTTTTTTTTTCATCTTGGTTTTGCCTTTATTGCTTGGTTTTGAAAGAAACAATGAGTGAATGCATTATCTACAACGAAAATTAAGTATGAGTTGTATTTCTTACAATTCAAGAAATTATTTGGCCACAACATTTCTTGCCTAGATTTAGCATTCAACAAGATCACCCTATTCTTCTTTGGTGTGATAATCAAAGTACAATACATATTTCTAGAAATCTTTTGGAGCATCAAAGTATCAAACATATTGAGATCCATATGCACTTCGTTCGCCAACTTATTCAAGATGGCGTTCTTAGCATGGTGTATGTACCTAGTGAAGAAAAAGTAGCAGATATTTTCAAAGTGTCCTTAACATCACCAAGGTTTCTTTAATTACGACTAATGCTTGGAGTGAAAGCAATTGTTCATGTGGTGTCATCTTAAGTACTCTTTCCTTTACCTTCTCATTTTTCTCTCTTTCTCTCTTTCTTTATTTCTATATTCTCTTTTGAGGAGGGGGGTGGGGGGGAAGGTTTCTTATGGGTTGTACATGGTTTCCTAAGGAGGCCTTGATGTCGAGACCCATTCTTTGTTTTTCTCTTTCTTTCCTCCCTATATTTTACCTATGGGGAATGTTATAGTTCTAATAAAGGAGTTTTGAAATTTGTAAGATTATGTAACATCCTTAATAAAAGTGCTTTGAAACTTGTAAGATTATGCAACATCCTTATCTGTTATATTGTAAGTCTTATCTTCTATATATTATTAGAAGCTTCCATTGCTCCTATAAATTATTTTGATATACAAAATTTTTCCCCGCCAATGAAATATTTTCTTTGTTCTTTAATTTTATTGATCTCTTAGGTAAGAAGTTTTTAGTTCTTACTATTTGATATGTCAGTGTGTTTTCACTCTTTGGATTCTTCGTAAATTAATTGAAAAAAAAAGATAAATATAGGTTTTCATTTCATTTGTTAGATACTAAATTTATCATAAGAAAATAGAGTGTTTCATTTAGATTCATTGTCATTAAATTAATCAAATAAGAAAATAATAGGTTTATTTGGATTTTCTAATTTGTAATTCGATCGGATTAATAATAATGTTTTTTAAAATAAATAATTTGATTCATAAACATGACAATTGTGAGGTCCTAGCTGTGAAATCATGTAACTTGTGGGCCGCAAAAAGGGTACCCAAAGGTTTTATGTTTGTCGTGACCAAAGTTTGACATGTAAAGGTTGTGGAAAAGAACAAGGAACAAGGAAGTAGGAAGTTACATTATTGAATAAAAATTTAATTAAAATATGAGATTAAGTAAAAATTTTAATCTAATGATTTATAATCTAGGTTTTTACGTTTGTGTTTGGTATTTTTTTTATTACATTTTATAAAATGAAAGTACGAGATTAATGATGGGATTTATATTTTTTTCTCATTACTTAGTAAATGTGATGATTTTATAAAATGAAAATACAATGATGATTTTATAAAATGAAAATACAATGATGAATGAGATTAATGATAGGATTTATATTTTTATCTGGTAAATTAAAGAATTTTCTATTTAAAAAATTTAATAATCTGAAACGAATTAATCTTTGAATTTATCAGTGTTAATAATTAATTTAATTTATATAATTACCATTAACACTTTTAAGTTACATAATAAAACATGAAGATGTTGTGTAGATCATTAAGGTGTCGTATGAATGATTAGTAATTTTGAGAGGGAAAAGTTAGAATTATAAAAAATTATGATAAAGATAATAAGTTTGAGTAAATTAAATAAAATGGTTTTAGAAAATTATTATAATTTAAATTTTAAGAAATTAATCAATATAAAAATTAAATTATAAATATTATATTTGTATCATTTATTTTAAAATAATATAATTATAATTTAATATTTTAATTATAAATTTAATATTTTAATATTTATATAAGTGTAATTTAAACTAAAATAAAATAAATATTAAATAAAAACTTTCAAATAATTTAAATTATATATAATTTTTAAATGGTACTTTTCTCTTCATCAACATAGATTAAAATAACCATCCTAAAATTAACTATTAATCTATTCATGAGAATTGTTAGTTTAATGAGAGTATTTTTTTTCCTAATAATCCTAGGATTACTCATGAGAACCATGAGTTTAATAAGTATATGATTTTATTAACTATTCATCTTTTCGTGAGAATCGTGAGTTTAATGAGAATAATTTCTTTCCAAATAATCCTAGGATTTACTCACGAGAACCATGAGTTTAATGAGTATATGATTTTTTTCATAACCGTTAAAATTTGACGTGAATTAGTATGTTGATGTTTATCTTTTTGTTTACTTTAATAAACTAATAAAAGATATGATCTGATAAAAATATTTTTATATTTTTTTAAATAAATTAAAAATTAAATTAAATCAAAAATAATTTGATAAAAGTTAGATTTAAAAAATGATGATGATTAATGTTATTGAGATCAATAAGATTTATCGGATTTTAGGAAAGAAAGAAATTAGTTGAGATATTTTCATATTTTATTTCTATGCTTGAAGAGGAGGGAAATAAACATTCCTAATCACTATAGTTGTGTTCACTGAACAAGTCAAGAAGGTTGGTAGTGTGGCATATGTTTTGGAAATGGGAACGGATGTGAGTAAGATCTGGGCAATCCAAGAGAAGGTGTTTTTCATATTCAACCCTCTTAGTATCACACAATTGACAATTTCTTTCATCCCATGGTGTTTTGCGGATAGACCAATGCCCAACTTCACTTTGAAGCTCATGGGGGTTAGTTCTTATATTTGCAATGTTCATTTTTTTCTTAGTATTGGTCAAGACAGAGAGATTATTCTAGTTAGCAAGAATGGGGTTGATCACCTCCTCATAATACCTAAGCTTCCTTTTCCCCTCTATCTCCTTTGCACCCTACAATTTGTCCTTAAATTTGGAAGTAATTGTATTTTTAATATTATCTTTTCTCTCCAAGAGGATCTTCTCCTTTAAACCCCAATTGTCGAGCCATTACTGGGCATCCTTATGCCAACCACACTTGAGCTAGAGGTGAGGCTAGAGTTAGAAGCAATTTTGGGGAACCTCTTGGTTTCCATGTTGTAAAGCTTCTTCTTATACATCAAAAAGTGAAACATAGCAATTTTTGCAATGGGGAAAAGGCTAGCTTCAACCAAAATGATAGGATAGGGAGTATTACCTTTAATCTTAAGGTTTTAGGTTATAAATTGCTTTTGGATTAGCTCGATATTCCTCCATGATTCTCTAGATATATTGCAACCCCAAAACTCACATCCATATAGAATAACAGGGGTGACGAGAGTTTCAAAGAGGAACTCTTTTTACTCCAAACCCAGAGCTCAATCATCGTGCAATTATTTTCAAGATCATAACAAGATTTCGAGCCACCAATAATCCTCTTCTTAATGCTATAATTCTAGTTGATATGGTGATGAATATCAATACCTAAATATTTGTATGAAGAAACCTTCTCTAATTAATTGTTATCATAGATTGATTGTAATAGTTGATCCTTTTGGATTTAATTATAATGACTTTAGTCTTACTAGTATTAATAGTCATACCCATATTGGAGCAGAAATCATGGAGGATTTTAAGTTGTTTTTTGAGATTTTCATGGCTTTCGGCTAGCATAACAATATCATCAACATAAAGGAGAAGAGTAATGACCATAATAGTGAGCTTGGGACCAGCGCATCACGCAACGTCCAGATATGCTTCTAGCTTATTGATGTAAATACCAAAAAGGATAGGGGATAGGGGACACCCTTACTTAACACCGATATTGCATTTAATTTATTTATACCAACCCTCGGTCATCTTAAGCTTGGTGAAAATGTTCTCATATAGTCGAATCACATTAGCCCTCAACTCACAAGGAATCATTATCTCTTCAAGTATATTTCATAAGTTATCACGAGGAACCATGTCAGAATATTTCCTAAAGTCAATAAAACAACATAAGAGACCAATTTTACTATTGTGAAATTCCTTAGCAATAATCCTAACAGTGACAATATGGTCAATAGTTGAGTGATGTCTTCTAAAACCCACTTTACTTTAGCTCTCTTACTATGGCTTTCAAGCCATATGTTGATCTTGTTTTCCGAAATGATCCCATATAGTTTGGCTAAGATGTGGTTGATCATAAAGGTTCTATAATTAGAGGGTACGTTTTTATCCCTACTTTTAAAGATAGGAACAGTTAGGCTTTGAGTCCAAGGCTTAGGGAAGACTTGCTTTACTGCCAAATTAAGCATCTTGTGGATATGGGGGATGAGGATAGACCTTCTCATTTCAAAATTTTCAACTTGGTAGCCTTCAATTTCCCTGGATTTCACATTAGTGAGTTTCTTAATCCCAAACTACACGTCTTCGAAAGAGAAAATACCGTCCTCTATATGGGCGTTTAATATTTTTTTGATGGTGTCTATAGAGTCATAAAGATTCTAAATATAAGTATCTCATTTCTTCACGGGGATCGAGTTATTTTCTTTCTTTTTCTAAAAAAGTATATTCCTCCAAAATTTTCTAGCCTTCTCTTTAGAAAGGCGGAGAAGACATTCGTGCCTCTTAATAATATAGGACCTAATTAGAAGCTCATGACCAAGTGTCGTAAAATGGTCAAAAATGAAAGTGCTTAGAACTAGTTTGAACCTGAATAATCGGATAGAGCTCGTCCTCCTGATTCTTGCACCGTGAACGGTTCGAAAAACGGTCTCCATATGCAGAAGTTATGCCAAAAACAAAATTGCCCAATAACATTGAAATTTTGAATTTTTTCAAAAAAAAATCAAAATAGAATATTCCAAAAATATTCTTTGGAATATTCCATTCAGGGCAACAAATGGCAAGCTGCCACGTGGCCAAGGTGACATCGGCAATTTGGGCACATGTTTGAAATTTTGGTCAAATTGTGGTTTGAACCCGCAACCACCCATGGGAAAATGCAGCGCCTTACCAATGCACCACCTAGATCACATTTGTTATATGGGTGGCGGAAATTTTTATAAACTTTGATTTGTATTAAAGCAGTGCCCAAAGGGGTCCAGCTCCCCCACACGCCATAAGACCACAGCTCCGTGACCGAGAGCTTGTCCATAACCCGCCAGCACATAACGGTTATGTGTTAAATACGTGGTCACATTATATATGGTGAACAATGTGGGTTAGTTTTATTAACCATTCATTCAAAGGCATGGCACAAACTCTGAGGTAAACTGCCCGTTCATTAAGGTGTTCACATGCGCATTCAAACCCCAACTGTTAATCCAACAGTCAGGTCAGTTATAGCAGCAGAATTTTGGCAGAGTGCTACAAGAATGGCGGAATTGCCTATTTGTCGGGGTTATCTAGCAGTTAGCCAGTTTTATCTAGAGTTTTTCTAGGGCAGATTGGAGAAACTTTAATGAGCCATATCTTTGGCTAGGAAAGTCCTTTTTGGACAAATTTTTTTTTTTAATTTTGGGTCTCTTCGACCTTCTAAAGCCATTGGCACAGGTTTCACAGCAATCTGAGGTAGTTTGCAGGTGTTTTTGCTTCGTGGAAGTTCTAGGAGCCACTAGGGCCAAATCAGTTTGGAGTTGCAATGGGAAGTGTACAGCCATTGAATGTGGAGCGAAGGTCCATTCTAAAGGAATTCATCATTTTGAATCCATTTCTACAGCTCGTTTTTCCTATTGAGGCATTCTTCTCACTGTTTAGCTTCAGGGAAGCTTTCAGGGCCACTAGGGCCATTTCAGTGCTTGAGCTGTTTGGGGGCTATGTTCATCCATTTTTGGTGATTCAAAAGCCTACGTCTGCTATTTTCGACCTTCTGAGTCTAATGGTAGAGGTTTCAGAACCAATTGAGGTCATATTCACCTCGAAATTCTCCATGCAAGTTTAAAGGGCCATCAAAGCCAATTGGGGAAAGTACTGCATAAGGTACAATTTCACTATTTAGTGCTTGGGAAAGAGCATGTTTAGCTAATTCCTATCTTATGATTTTGTATTTACAGTCAGATCTGTCTTTTGAGACACTCATATTCTTGTATTAGCCTTTGTAGCCTTTTTAATACAAGAGGACAAGCCTAGTTTGACAGGCTTGGTCCAGCAAATGTAGCCCAGAAGGGGTGAACTGCTTCATCATTTTGATGTCTTTATTTGCTGAAGATTATATGCTAAAAAAAACTGATATAAAGTGTTAAACAATAAATATACATAACTTGCATACACACATAATCACCTATTCAGCTGCAGAAAGTTATTTGTCTTATTCTGCAAGACATCAAACTTCAAGTATGTGTATGTCAAAGACTTCTAAGTGTTTACTTCGTTATTTCTTTACATAGAGCCTGTAGAGGGCCAGGTAGCCTCTAGAACTCATCCTCTCTTTAGAAGTGACATGTACGGTGAATGCCCCTACAGTGTATCTCTGTATAAGAAATAAGAAGTTTTCACATTTTTAGAGGTCACTTGGAGTGTATAGCTCACATTTGAAATTATGGAAAATGGATACCTTGCACCCTTAAACAAGTACATTCCATTTTCAGATCAATATGGTATTAGAGCACTAGGTTTTCTTGACTAACATCACTAGCTTGATTGTGTAGCTTGAAAGGTGTCTTAAGCAGTGTTCAAGATTGACTGCTTTATTATTCTGCAAACTGCTTGTTGTTTGAGTTTGCAGAAGTTTGGGGATAGCTACTAATTAGCTCAGTCTTGGAGAAGACAAAAGGGAATCGAATATATTTTCCTGACCCCAAGGACCTCAAGACAATCCGTGAAGCACAAGAAGTTTGATGCAAAATAAGTTGTTGAATAAGAGTTTAACTCTGCAATCATTTGATTCGGGAATTTGTTAATAGATTCTGAACTTTGCTGAAGCTCTTTTGTTCATTTTTATAATGACAACTTCCATAAGTGAGTTCTCAAAATCATCCTCCTTCACAAGATTCTTTGATGAAGGCTTGAAGCAATAATTTTTCATCATGATGAATATGGTGAGAGAAATGTATGAGGATGAAAGGCAGAGCTCTAAACTTCAAGAGCAGTTGAATTCCATGAGGGAAGAGAAGCAGTTTCTTTCTGACCAATTGCAGGAAATGGAAGGCCAACTTCATATTGCAAACATGAATCTGGAAAGGATGCATGAGTTTGAGACACAACTCTTTGTTGCCAAAGAAGCCTTAGCCAAGTATGAGCTTGAAGAAGAGGTAAACAATTCTAGTTTGTCTTCAAATTCTTATAACAATGTTTATGTTGGTTCTTTTGAGAAACATACCAAAGGCATAGGGTCCAAGTTGATGTCCAAAATGGGATATGAAGGAAAAGGATTGGGCAAACATGCACAGGGTATAGTTGAGCCAATAATGGTTGAGGTAAGGCCTAAGAATTTGGGTCTTGGCTATGGAAAATCTTATGGAGAAAGCTCCAAAGTAGCCATGAAGGCAATTGAAACAGTTCTTAGAAGGAGTTTCATTTCAAGTTCCCTATCTCAAGGTTGTAAAGGTTGTATCCTTGAGGAATGCAATAGATTGAAACATGCTTTGTAGGAAGAAGGAGTGCATAAGTATGCACTTGAACAAGAGAATTTTGAAAGATCTAAAACCATTGAAGGGATTAAGGTGTTTCAAAAGGAGCTTCTTCTTTATTTGATTCAACTCCTTGTGAAGGTAATGAAGGTGAAAGAGAAAGGTATAAATCTGATTTCAATCATATTTCCTTTGATCATGTAAAGCATGGTAAGTTTCCACACAAGCATTGGAAAAGAATTGCATGTTCTTTTTGTGGTTTGGTTAACCATAGTGCTTCTAGATGTTGGAAAAGAATGGCAACATACAGGAAACTTTTGAAGGAAAGAAGGCAAGAAGCCAAAGTTCCATTGAACAATGCAAATCATGTTGTCAAGAAGATGAACATGTGTTGCACTTATTGCCATAAGCAAGGACATACTGCTGAAAGGTGTTGGACTCTGAATCCAACAATGCTTCCACAAAAGTTGAAGAAATGGGAGAAAGAGTATGGCAAGAATGGGAAGGAAGTTTCCATCATTGATATGTGTCAGGATGATACACATGTTGATATCGATGTGCAGTTAAAGGAGGCGCCTTTGAAATGGATTAGTAAGAAATGGTTAGAATTCTTATCCAATTAAAGTTGCATGTCTTTTGATTGAATGCATTTCTTTGTTAAGGGAATGCAAGTTGCAGGATGGTAAAAGATGAGTATGATACTCACTAGTTTTGCAGCAATGTTTTTCATTTCAACTCTTGTCACCCATATGTGTTTTTATTGGGTTGATGTACGTGTTGGTCTTTACAAAAGAAGAGTTGAAGTTGCACCTGTACATAGATGTTGTAGGTGTGTTTATCGAACTGTATATAGTTCATTGTTTTGATACATACATGTGTTTGCAAATGTATCTTGTTGACAGTCAACTAGTGTCGCTTGTGAGCACACTTTTACATTGTCGATTGTGCCACTTATGTTGTTGACTTGTGTCAATTGTGGTGCACATGTTTTGTCGACTTGTGTCTGTTGTGTACACACTTGTTATGTTGATGGTTGAGTCCATTGTTCAGCATATTTTAGGACAAATTATTGTTGATGATTGTCTTGTTGCACAAGATACCTTTGGTGTCATTTGGTGCAGGGAAAGAAATTGGTGCAAAGTTGTGCACAATTCTATGAGCTGGAAAAGCATGCATCCAAAGAGGGCTCAAATTTCAGCATGGGTCTCTACTTCTTTTAAGAAGTTTTTGTAGCAAGTATACCAAGATTTTGGGATGAGCATTTGCAGTACCTTCAACATGCTACAGCCGGTAAAAGCCTTTTCATTTGGGAGGCAGCTCTTCTTCTGGAGTGGAGGTGCCATGGATGGGCATTGTGACAGTTGGAAAACTCACATGTTCAAAGGAAGATTTCAACTCATATATCAGCAAGTATCATTGCTGGTTTCTACAAATTTTCAGTTTGTCTGGCGAACAAGCTTGGTCGGGATTCGACAAGTACTTGGCTTATGCAGCGAAAAGTTGCCATGATGACAGTTGGCAAGGCAGGACATTTGGCATTAGTATGCTCTTTTGGCTGAACAGAAGAGGATATTTCTATTCCTCAAGTGCTATACAGTTTAGTTCAGAGATTCAGTAAGCTTTTGGGGACCAAAAGCCTTCTCATTTGGGAGTTGTGATTAGGAGCTCAGGACCAAGTGCCGTAAAATGCTCAAAACTGAAAGTGCTTAGAACTGGTTTGAACCTAAACGAATGGATAGAGCTCGTCCTCCTGATTCCAGCGCTATGAACGGTTCGAAAAACGGTCTTCGTACGCAGAAGTTATGCCAAAAACAAAATTGCTCAATAACATTGAAATTTTGAATTTTTTCAAAAAAAATTCAAAATAGAATATTCCAAGAATATTCTTTGGAATATTCTATTCTAGGAAAGAAATGGCAAGCTGCCACATGGCCAAGGTGACATCAACAATTTGGGCGCATGTTTAAAATTTTGGTCAAATTGTGGTTTAAACCTGCGACCACCCATGGGAAAATGCAACACCTTACCAACGCACCACCTGGATCACATTTGTTATATGGGTGCCAGAAATGTTTTATAAACTTTGATTTGTATTAAAGCGGGGCCTAGAGGGGCCTAGCTCCCCCACACGCCATAAGACCATAGCTCCGTGACTGGGAGCTTGTCCGCAACCCGCCAACACATAACGGTTATATGTTAAATACGTGGTCACATTATATATGGCGGACAATGTGGGTTAGTTTTATTAACCGTTCATTAAAAGGCATGGCACAAACTCCAAGGTAAACTGCCCGTTCATTAAGGTGTTCACATGCGCATTCAAACCCCAACTGTTAATCCGGCAGTCAAGTCAGTTATAGTGGCAGAATTTTGGCGGAGCGCTACAAGAATGGCAGAATTGCCTATTTGTCGGGGTTATCTAGCAGTTAGCCAGTTTTATCTGGAGTTTTTCTAGGGCAGACTGGAGAAACTTTAATGAGCCATAACTTTTGCTAGGAAAGTCCTTTTTAGACAATTTTTTTTTTTTTTTTGGGTCTCTTCGACCTTCTAAAGCCATTGGCACAGGTTTCACAGCAATCTAAGGTCGTTTGCAGGTGCTTTTGCTTCGTGGAAGTTCTAGGAGCCACTAGGGCCAAATCATTTTGGAGCTGCACTGGGAAGTGTACAGCCATTGAATGAGGAACGAAGGTCCATTCTGAATTAATTCAGCATTCCGAATCCATTTCTACATCTCATTTTGCCTATGAGGCATTCTTCTCACTGTTTAGCTTTAGGGAAGCTTTTAGGGCCACTAGGGCCATTTCAGTGCTTGAGCTATTTGGGGGCTATGTTCATCCATTTTTGGTGATTCAAAAGCCTATGTTTGCTATTTTTGACCTTCTGAGTCTAATGGAAGAGGTTTCAAAACCAATTGAGGTCATCTTCACCTCGAAATTCTCCATGCAAGTTTAAAGGGCCATCAGGGCCAATTGGGGAAAGTACTGCATAAGGTACAATTTCACTGTTTAGTGCTTGAGAAAGAGCATGTTTAGCTAATTCCTATCTTCTAATTCTGTATTTACAGTCAGATCTGTCTTTCGAGACACTCATATTCTTGTATTAGCCTTTGTTGCTTTTTTAATACAAGAGGACAAGCCTAGTTTGATAGGCTTGGTCCAGCAGATGTAGCCCAAAAGGGGTGAACTGCTTCATCATTTTGATGTCTTTATTTGTTGAAGATGATATGTTAAAAAAAACTGATATAAAGTGTTAAACAACAAATATGCATAACTTGCATACACACATAATCACCTATTTAGCTGCAGAAAGTTATTTGTCTTATTCCGCAAGACATCAAACTTCAAGTATGTGTATGTCAAAGACTTCTAAGTGTTTACTTCGTTATTTTTTAGGCAGAGCCTGTAGAGGGCCAAGTAGCCTCCGGAACTCATCCTCTCTTTAGAGGGGACATGTCTGGTGAATGCCCCTACAATCTATCTCTATATAAGAAATAAGAAGTTTTCACATTTTCAGAGGTCACTTGGAGTGTATAGCTCACATTTGAAATTATGGAAAATGGATACCTTACACCCTTAAACAAGTACATTCGATTTTCAGATCAGGACCTTTTCTTATTTTTTATAAGAACTTTTTACATAGTTATTTTTTCAAGCTTTGTCATTTCGTTATGAGCATCTCTAATCACTTTTATGGCAATTTTACAATCATTGTCATACCAAGGGTAGGAATTTCTATTATTAGTTTTATATGAAATTTCTATAGAGAATTTGTTAATGGTATTGGAAAGGGTTGTAGTAAAATTGTGGTAGATGAGATCAATGCTATTGTTATATGTTAGGAAAGCTAGTCCCCTCTTTAAATCTTATAAGAAGAGATCCATTTTACTTTTATCAAGATGAATGTGCTTTTGATTATCACAACTCTTCTACATGTAGTTGGTGTGCATGTCAAGATTTAGGGTTAGCAATAAGGGTTTGTGGTCAGAATTAGGATCATGGTCATTTAGGATGTAAAACTCCACCATACAGTTCAAAACATGGGTGTCCAATATTGCATAATCTGCGACACTACTGCCCCACCCGTGAATGCAAGTCATCTGACTAGAGTTAGGCCACTTATCAATTCCATTAAAAATAATTAGGTCTTTGGAATTGCAAAGATTGATAAGCTTGGTACCAAATAGTTTCTCAATTATGTCTTCATAATTTCTTTTGAATCTATTATCTATGTCATAGTTCTCATCTAACAATAGAGAGTTACAGTTACAGTTATTTCTTAGGAGAGTAGATTGGTTAGAAGCAGTTCTAGCATTGAAGTCCCCAAGAAAAAGGATATCATTTTCATTCCTTAGATTGTGGATATCCTGCTCAAAGGTGTTGAAAGGGCAATTCTTATTCTGGTTGTTTTTCTTATAGGAGGTGGAGTTGTTAGGGGCGAAATAACAGATTGTGAGAAATACCCTATTGTTGTTAGAATCATAAATCTTGATCCACATGTAGTGATTAAAGGGGTCAATCTTATGAAACCAAATGTGAGAAGAAATGTTGTCTTTTATATAACATGCTATACCACCAAAACCTTTATGAGGTGATTTCTTGTTCCAAGTTGACCATAGAATGTAATCATCCATGTGGGGGACCCTAGATTCATCATTCTCCTAGGTTATAACTAAGAAAATAATATCGATATCGCTCAAAATCCAACTTAACATAGGTCTTTTACGGCATGGAAAACCACAACAATTCCAAAAGAGGATTTGAAGTGATATTAATTCCTATTTATTACTTTTATTTTGGACTCTCTCTCTAATAATATATTTTCTATTTCTAATAATTTCACATTTCCCTTCATTTCTTGCATACTTTACCCTTTGGATATCTTTCTTTAATCTAGCTTGGTATTCTAGGAAAAGATCTTCAGTTATAAATATTCTTGATCATTTTAGGCTTAAAGATTTACTAAGTATATCTAATTTATGTTCATTACAACTAACATTAACAAGGATCAATCTATGTTTATGTTCAAGTATTTTTCACACCCTTGTTGCGTTTGTTAGATAAGTTGTTTGAATTCGTGACTAATTTTTAATTTGTTCTTTTACTATTTTGAATGTGTCCTCATCATTTTTCTCTTCTATGCCGACAATTATAAGGTTTAGGACTCTCTTGTGGTGCCCATGGTTTAGTTCAATTAGTTTGTTCATTTCCTCTTTAATCGGTTTAATAGCAAATCTATTCTTTGTGCTACTTAGGGTTGAATTATTGTTTAGTTTTTCTTTTAATTCTTTAATCTCGTCTCCCATGGTGTAGTTTTCTTCTACCATTGACAGTGTTTTGTGTCGAATTTCTTGCATCTTATATTTCACTCCTTGGAGTTTGGTGTCAAGTGCTATCATTTTATTTTCTAAATATTTGTAGTTGTTGTCAAACATTACAAATAACTTATGTTTTGTGAGCATTATATATAATTCTTGTTTAAGTTTCCCTTCTCTCTTCTGGTTGCTTTTCTATAGATTCAATATAATCATAAAGATTTTTTAGGGTAATTTTGCATAGCATTCTTTTGCTAGTGGGGGTTTAGAAATATAAGGAGAATTGTTCATAGTTTTGAAAGATAGAACTTAACCAAAAAAATAGAAAAGGTAAGGGGAAGAGAGCGTATACACCCGGGATGTCGTGTAACAGAGAGATCCACAAAAAGATATGTGTATATGTTGTACACTTCACGACCACAGAGATATATATAGATGTTTCAATCAGAGATCGCAATTCTTCATGCTACAAATACGAAGTTCTTCTCCCTATAGAAATCAAAGTTCTTCTCACCGCAAAGATCGCAATGTGAAGTTCTTATAAATAGTTTCACCACAGATGTGAAGTTCTTCTCACCACAAAGATCAAATTCTTGCCTTGTGAAGTTCTTATAAATGGTTTCATCATAGATGCGAAGTTCTTATTTATTTTTTAATAATTATATTCTATCATTTTAAAATAAAATAATATAAATATAAGATACATGAATATAATCAATAAAAACCAACCAAAAAACTTTATAAGGACATCCAGGATTGAAAATCTGTGTTTTTTAAAATAAAAAAGAGGCTGCTTATAAACAGTAAGACTGCCATCCAGAATTTATCAACTCACACCGTACATATTACATGTCATAATTGATCTATGACACGTGGAAACTGCCATTGTACAGTTAAAGAGCGGAACTGCAAGTGGGAAGCCAATTGCACATCGATTTGTCGATTGCAAATCAAATAATTAAAGTGAAAAGTAAGTTGACAGCCATGAATCTATGATATGATTCATTCAAAATAAGTGGCCACTTATATAAACCAAAATCTGTCATGATTCATGGACAACAAGTGGTCAAGTGGTACACTAGGGAAAGGTCATGACAAAGCCCACACTTAAATCTGTCATGATTCATGGGCAACAAGTGGTACACTAGGGAAAGGTCATGAGAAAGCCCATTATTCACTGGAGAAGCCTGGGAAGGAACCATTTAGTAAATTGCTATTGACAGAAACTTTTAATAAAGAAACCAAGCATTGTGTAGCAAATAAAGTTATATATCTCTGCTAAAATTTTAAATATCATTAAACATTGAGACTTAGGATAAGTCATGCATTATAATATCAGTAAACATTGAGTTGCTTTTCTTTTTAAATTTGTATTTAAATTATTTTAAAATAAATTAAAGTTTTTAGCGGTAAAGTTTTATAATCAAAATTCACACGATTAGGATTTTTTTTCCTATATATATTCAAAATTTAAAAATATATATATAAATATTATCCATATTATCATTAAATCTTACAACTAAGTAATTTATATTAAATCCATTAACTAATTACAACAAACTAATAAAAATGCTACATGTCCCAACAACACAACACTAGCCCTTTTGCTTCTGCTTCCACCATAGATAATAGTGTTACTTAGGCTTTATTTACCATAAGTTACAAGCGTGGATGAAAATAAATGTTCCAACAACATTGTCTTTGCTACTTCCATTTTAAAGAGTAGTGTTACTTATGCTTTATGTACCATAATGCCTATGAGCAATGTTGCTTATTCTTTATGCCATAATGCTTATAGTAGTACATTGTTGTGTAACTTATTATATATTATTAAGTTTTTGATGGTGAACTCACTAGTCATATTTTCATATAAATTGTTATGGACATTGAGCATGTTATTCACATAAAGGTTTCATTTTGGGAGCAATACCATAGTACATGGATTGATATTGGGGGATATTTATTAGGAAAAAATGACATAATATATTGGGGGATATATAGGGGGAGAGAGTTTTTATATTAGTAGGTATAAAACATGGAGTCCAAAGTTAATAAAAAAATATAAAGGGATAGAAAAAATGTTAATAAAAAAATAGATACCTACAATATCTAGTGAAAGTTGGGATTTTTAAATTGTGAAGGTGTATTGGGTTTGTATTGGTAGGGGATTAAATAATGTGATTTTTAGAGGTTTTTTCCAATATGTAGTCAAATTAAGGGTATTGTTTAATATGCCATAAACGCACGTGAATGTCAGAGGTTTATTGAGTGAATAGAATAGAATAGAATGGAATGGAATATTGTATATATATAATTATTTTAAAATTTGTAAAGTTGAACTAGAATTGTGAATAGGGATTTAGTGAAAAGAATGCTAAGAACTGTAGTTTTTTATTTTTATTGTATTGAGTAGTAATTGAGATTTTAAGCTTATTAATTTATAAATTGGGGAAAATCACATTTAAAGATACGCTTTTATGGTAGACATAAACACACTTTATTTATATACAGGAAAATAATAATAATAATAATAATTTTTTAAATCCACAAGGCATTCATGAGGTTGGCTCATTCTCCTACTTTGATTTTTAGAGCCACATTTTATTTCATAATCTACATTAGCACATCCACATTGATGGTGTACACACACAAGAAAATAAGAGAACAAAGATATAGGAGCACAACTCTCAAGAGGTATTTTTCTATTATTTGTCTCTCACACACACATCAAATACATGATAGAATCCCATTTTATAGTAATGGGATCGACATAATGGATAAGGACAACAACTTGGAAAGATAAGGACCCCTACTTGGCTCTAACTCACTCTTACATTAGAAAACCAAAGATTCTAGAATAATACCTTGGAACTCTAACAATCTAGAATCCTCATTTCTCTATTATTTCTAACTGATCAAGGTGGATATTGGTGGCCACCCACCTATTCCACTTGGAACCCCAACACTGTTTCTTTTAGTTTCCTTAATTCTAGCATAGTTTACTATTTTTGGTAGTTTTATGGGTCCTAAACTTTTAGAGCCATTTTGAGGCACTAAATGACATTTTTTTGGAAAACAGACAAACCCAAATATTGTGGCAGAGATGTGTAGTCAAAAGTTGTTTTCCTCAAATGGATATTTCTAACAAAGTATTGTATGCGTAAAAAATAATATCTATGCCAAATTTACAACACCGAGAAGTTGATGTGCCAACTAACCTTGACGGGGCCTACAAACACTTTGTGCTTCATCTCCTACAGTTAAGTTTTTGGATGTCTAGGGTTTTCCATTATTTCTCGATAATAAAAAGGCCTTCAACCCTCACAGTAACATAGGTCAAAAGGCATGTAATTTTCACATCTCTTCTTAAACATAAGCTACCATCACCTGAGCTACTTTATTTCCATTATGCATGTAAACAATTTTCAGTAATTGTTATTAATAAATTGAAGTTCAATTTTCATTATAGATTTGTGTTTCTATTTAAATTTGTATTTCATTTTGTTCCTGCATAAATTTGTAGAATTGGTATCATAGCGATATGATATTTCTATGTTTTTATGTGCATGTCCCCAATGAGGTTGAGGTATAAGAAGTTAGGACTTGAACTGGTTTAACCCTTCCAAGATTTTCCTTGCCGACCCCCACCACCTCTCATGGCGAAAGAAAAGAAATATCAGGGAGTAGGACATCCTTTAAAAATGTTGCTTGAAGAATCCCTCGAGTGACAAAGGAACGAGATGATGGATAAATTTTCCCAGATCCTTCGGTGAGTATCATTAGGCAAAGTATCTTCATCTGGAAGCCACCTCGAAGGCACTAGCCCATTCAAGGTACAATTTAGCTTTGACATTCCTATATTTGAAGGCCAGGTAGATGCATATGTTGTAGATAAATGGTTAAATCTGCTGGAAGGATATTTTTCGTTCCATAATTATTCCAATAGGGAAAATATTATTTTTGCACTCAAGGTTTCCCTCCTCATTAAGAATTGGTGGGAAACCTACTGTAAGCAGAGGGACAAGAAGGAACCCTCACTATTTTGAGTCACACCCACTTGGAATTCTTTTCAAGATGTCGTCAAGGAACAATATTACCCTATCGAGAGCTATCAAGATAAGTACATAAAATGGATAACAACATAAAATGGACAAGGGTTCCACCACACAGCAGAAGCAGGTGGATAAGGTCATGCAAGAATACAAGGACATATTCTCCTCACCCACATGGGTACCTTTGCACTGTCAATTCAAGAATTCGAACGATCTAACTCCTAGAGTGCCTCTATCCAGTGGGTTGATATACTGCCACTATAATCTAGAAAATTAAAAAATCAAGCGGCGGATCCAGGATTTCCTACAAAAAGGGCACATCCAACAAAGTTCCTCACTTTGTGGGAGCCTGAATGCACTTGTACAGAAGAACGATGGGAGCTAGAGACTCTACATTGATTATCGGGCACTAAATAAAATAAATATCAAGAAAAAATATCCAATCCCAAAGATTGATGACATTCTTGACTAGATCAAGGGGGCTAAGTGCTTCAACAAGATCAATTTAAACTCTGGTTATCACCAGGTTCCAATAGAACTCACAGATGTACGGAAGACTACCTTCAAATCCAAGGAGGGAATTTTTGAGTGGCTGGTCATGCCTTTCGGGTTGAAAAATGCCCCTGCTACTTTTATGGGGTTTATGGATGACATCTTGTGGCCCTTAACCAACTTGTTTGTGGTTGTCTATTTGGATAACATCCTCATCTTCAGCAGCATTGAGAAGAGCACTTGCAACACATTCGGTGGGTCCTTCAAACCATGTAGTGGCACAAACTACATGCAAACTTAGAGAAATGTACCCTTGGCATGAGCCAAGTCCAATATCTAGGTTACATAATTTATGAGCAAGGCATGCATGTGGATCTGGCTAAGATCCAAGTCATTAGGAATTGGTCAACCCTGACCAATCTAATAGAGCTTCGCAAATTTTTGGGCCTTGCAAATTTTTATTGAAGGTTCATGTCGGGATTCCCTCATATCATTTGGCCTTTGAGTCATTTTACCAAGGGCAAAGCAAAAGTAAAGTTTTTCTAGTCTAAGTCCCAACAAAAGATGTTCATTGAGCTGGCACACCACCTTTTCTCTTCACCACTACTCACATTGACAAACTTGTAAAAAACATTTGAAATTGAGACATACACCTTTGACTATGCTATTAGTGTAGTTCCCACCTAGCAAGGGAATTCAGTGGCTTATCACAGTGAGACACCTTTCGAAACAATTCAAAAATACCCCACCTATGGTAAGGAGATCTATTCCATCATGCAAGCTTGCCAAAAATGGAAACATTACATTTTGGGGAAGGAGGTAGTCATCCACATAGATCTGAGACCTTACATACATCTTTAGTTTATACAAACACAATGGAAGTTGTAGATTGATCATCATTAGAAGTGGTCCACATATCCACAAACATTCCATTTGAACATTAAATACAAGAAGGGTGGCATCAATCGTGTTGCAAATTTCCTCAATTTCCATCCGATTGTAGCACTGTCCACTATTCTCAACTCATGTGGCCATGAGAACTTTGGACAGTTGCAACTATACAAAAATTATCTAGAGTTCACCACCACGTACCAAACACTAGTGGCTGGCAAGCAAGTTCCAGAGTTCCACCTCCAAGATGCATTATTATGCTACTTGGGCCACCTCTTTGTTCCTTCAAGCAAGTGTATCAATCTGATTTGTGAAGCGCACTACAGTCAGTTCACAAGACACTTTGGTGTGGAGAAAATTATGGTAGTACTATAGAAGTATTTTTATTGGCCAAAACTCTAATAGGATGTTAGAAAATATATCAGATCCTACATTGCATGTGTCATCACCAAGCCAACCATCAAGAATCAAGGCTTGTACACACCTCTACCTACCTCCATCCAACCCTGGAAATCCATCTCCATGGAATATATGTCTGGCCTCCTTTCTACCAAGCATAGTAATGTTAGTGTATTAATGGTCATGGACAATTTTTTTAAGATGGCTATATTGGTAGCCCACAAGAAGAGTATCATAGCAGAGGACATTCTCAAACCATTAGGGGACTTTTGAGGTCTAAAATAGGCCTCCTAAGAAAAATGTACAACCAAAATAAACTTTATAAGAACCAATAGGATTTAAGATGATGATGTCAACCATGGGGAATGTCTCACCATTTTTGATGTAAAAAAGTAAAAATATTAAAAAATTATACAATAATAAAACTACTTTTTCAAATATTATTGTTAACTTATCTCCCTAAGGTTTTACTCAAATTTCGAGCGGGATTACTCATTGGATGCAAAATTTAATTCCTCATCCAAGGAGTACCAAGGTTGCATACTTTCGATAGACCCTGCTACACGAAAAATGAGAAATACATGGAAAAATGTGATTGGAATCACGTTTTTCATGTATTTCTCATTTTTCATGTAGTAGGGTCCATCAAAAGTATGAAACATGGGTATCCTTTGGATGAGGAATCAAATTTTGCATCCAACAAGTGTTTCCCCTCAAAATTTGAGTAAACCCATAGGGAGATAAGTTGAAAAAATAGTTTTTTCTTTTTTCCCTCTAAAATTTGATGATGTAGTATTTTATTATTTCCACTATTATTTTATTATTTCCTTAGGAGGCCTATTTTAGACCTCAAAATTCCCCTGTTGTATTCTTTGAACAAGTGTGGGTATAGTTTGGGATCCCACAGACCATTATATCATATCAAGATAGCAGATTTTCTGAGCACATTATGGTCCAACGTCTAGTCATTATGGGACACCAATTCGATTTAATTCCATCCCCAGACTGATGGCCAGGTAGAGGTCATTAACAAGATGATTGTGCACATACTATGCATCTACAAATCTAAGCATCCACGAACATGGGATGAGAACCTTCCCTATGTGCAGCACAACTATAACAGAGCTCTCGATAACTTGACAGGCTACAGCCCCTTTCAAGTGAGTTTGGGATTTCAACCATTGTGCCCAAATGATGTTATCATGCCTCATATGACTACAAAAGTAGAATCCACACATGTACACTCTGAGGCTGATAAAATAACTAGGTTTATTGAACACATCCATCACATCCGTTAGTAGGTTCATGACATCTTGGATAAATCCAATTCCAGTTACAAACAACGACATGATCAACATTGGTTGCCACATCATTTTTAGGTGGGTGACAAAGTTTGGTTGCATTTGTAGAAAGAATGTCATTTTGAAGCCTGTTGGAAGCTACAACCACTCCATCACGAGCCTTACACCATCACCAAAGTTGTGGGAGACAATGCTTTCAGGCTCAAAATTCCCCCATTCCTTTGCCTGCACCTAGTATTCAATATGGATTGCCTTTGGCCATACTTTCCACTATTGTTGAACACATAAAACATTTTCGAACAACTAACACCAACAGAGCTCAACCCATACTATATGGAACAAGACACAATTGATCGAATAACAGAAACACATATCAAGAACACTCACAAATAGAGGAGCCAACTATATCAGAATCTCAAATGTAGATCGTATGCCAAAGTTACAACCCTTGGAAGATAATGTGCCAACTAACCCTAATGGGACCTAAACAGTTTTAGTGCTTCATCTCCTATGGTTAGGTTTTTGGATGTTTAGGGTTTTCCATTATTTCTCAATAATAAAAAGGCCTTTGAGCCTCATTGTAACATAATTCAGAAGGCATCTAGATGTCACATCTCTTCTTAGAGATAATCTAACATTGCCTGAGCTAGTTTATATCCATTCTACATGTAACAATTTTTAATGTTTGTTATCAATAAATTGAAGTTCAAATTTCACTGTAGCTTTGTGCTTCTGTTTAAATATGTATTTCATTTGGTTCCTACATCTAGATCTATGGCATTAGAGCAGTTTTCTCTTTATCTATTTTTCTATTCATGTCCCCAACAAGGCTGACATATAAGGAGTTAGGACTTGAATTGATTGAACCCTTGCCGTATCAGCCTCGTTGACCCTAATGACATCCCATGACGAAAGAAAAAAATACAAGGGAGTAGGAGATCCTTTCAAAATGTTTCTCAAAGAAGCCCTCAAGCGAAAAGGAACGAGATGATGGATAACTTTTCCTAGGTCCTTCAACGAGTATCAGCGGGTGAAGCATCTTCATCCAGTAGCCACCTTGGAGGTGCCAACCCCTTCACAGTACAAGTTAAATTTTAAATTCCTATATTTGAAGGCTAGATAAATGTAGATGTAAATGCTTAAATCTACTGGAAGGATATTTTTTGGTCCATAATTTTTCCAATAGGGAAAAATATCACATTTTCACTCCTCAAGGCCACCCCCTACATCAAGGACTAGTGGAAAACCAACTGTGAGCAGAGGGACGAGAAGGAATCTTCACTATTTTTAGTCCCACCTACTAGGAATTGTTTCTGAGACGCCTTCAAGGAACAATATTACCATGTCGGGAACTATTAATACAATTACATAAAATGGACCACACTATGGTAGGGAAGGGACCAAGACATGTCAGAGTTGACAAATATTTTTCATATCGTTCACACAAAGTTGGTTATAAAAGCCTTCAAGTAGAATATGGTACTCAAGTATTGTGGTTGTCTACATAAATACATCTAGGATGACGTGGAGTTCTTGGACATATCCTTGATTGGCACCGCATATTGTGAGCCCTGGTATTTCACCAAGAGTGTTGCAACTCCCAAGGGCTCCTTAACTCTATTTATCAACTTGGGGTTCGTACAAACTTTGAGGTGACAATGTTATATGAATAGTAGATGGAATTGTACTCATGCCACCCTCAACTAGGAAATTTGATCAATAGTGCTTCAAGACCATTCTTCTTATTGAATTAGAAGGAAAACTAGCTAATAAAGATGAAATTTAGAAGCTACCTCTAGTGATAAAAAGGAAAATGCTTTTTGAACTCCAACTTGTAAATTTTATTAAAACAATTCATGAAAAGATAAGAGCTACACTACTTGAAAAAATGGAACTACATTATCTTGGAATCGACCATCTAGCTACCAAATCTAACTCAATATTCCATGCATCATCTATCTAGTTCTCACTTGCATATAAATCAATGTTCTATTTGTGTCAAATATGTGATAAAGAAGCTAATGCTATTTTATTTTGCAGTGAAGGAAAAGGATGGTTGGAGTGGCCTAGGTTTTGTTGTTGATCATGGAGTCACAGTTGGGGGTCAAATTTCTTCTAAAATAAGTCCAAATTGCATCAAAGGTCAAAACAGGTGGAGAAATAGGTTGCTACAGGTATGCTACAGGAGGTTGATACAGGTGCTCTATATTTCTACAGGAAGGCCTGTAACGCTACAGAAAGGCTTCCAAGAAGGTTTAGGAGGTAGGTATTATGGGCTCAAGGGATGGCAAGGTGGATGGAGGTTGAGTTAAATGGGTCAAAGGTGGCCAAAACCCCTATCTAAGCTTAGAGCATTTAGAAGGCTTGTTTTTCACTAAGAGAGTTGCTCACAATGATCTAATAGAATGATCTCAAGAAAAGAACTTTGAAGATAGAATTTGGGATTCATAAAAGAGGGTGAGGAAGTCCAAGATGGAGGTGGTGAAAGGCCACTTTCCTGCAGATCCAAACAACCCTCCAACATCACATGCATATACCCTTTTATCTTTTACAAAATGAAACAACTAATAGTGGAAAAGATGAGTTGAATCTAAATGCCATCTACTCTATGCCAAAAACTATGATCTAGTCAATAAATCAACTCCTAAGCTACAGTAAGCACATGCAAAATAAGATGACTAACATAGACCTTCTTCCAAGAAATCATAAACATAGCATTTTTGGATTGTGGTTGTAGATCCTTTCATTCATGCTTCCATGGGAGAGATGAGATAGAGGCTACAATCATAATATTTTGACGTGTTATTTTCTAATGAAATGCATAAAACTAATAAGGACTTTGAACTAAAAAGAAATACCAATACATAAGAGGGACCTAAGCCACTAGGGTTGGGCCCAAACCCAAGAGACTTAGCCCTCTGGAACTAACTCAGTGATTAACCAATAATAAGTTTTCTCATTATCATTGCATTAATGTCAAATACATCACGTAACAAGTCAAAAATAATAGTTCCAAGTGCTTGAGCTCGATAGCTACCAAGTTGAAAACAAAGTTCGAATCCTAATGAGATCTTTTACATGGTTATTTATACAAGAGAGTAGCTACTAGCAGCTCCCTAGAAAATAGGAATTTTTTTCTCACATAACACAAGAAGGGTGGACCTTGATCTTCCTTGACTACAATTTCTTGGCTTCCAATGACCTCATATTTCTTGGCTACCAATGACCTCGATCTTATGGGAGAGAGTGTGGTGATCTTGGTTGATTTATGGAGTTAAGGATGTGGACAACCCCCCAGAACCTCACCTCTTTGTCTAATCTGAGCTCTTGCATGGAAATTATCTCAAAAATGCTCAATTTCCTTTAATTAAAACATATTAGGGCACATTACATAGAAAAACATATTTTACCTCTCTCACTAAGAATAATATAACAAAAATTGTAAATAAATGTGAGAAATAGATATCTAAAGTTGCAGGGTGGCATTATGACCCTTATGATCTAACTATTGATGAGCCTCATCATCACCCCCTACTGAAATTGTTGCTCATACTATGAGAAACTCAGTCATCTATGTCCATTTATATCAAGGCTCTAGTTGGCTCCCTAACATCCCAAGGTTCCTCAAATGGTGTGCCTTCTTGGGGATAGAAACTTGCATCCTTTTCTACCTCTATGTTGAACCTCATAATTACCCCCTCATTGACAACTTTTCTCACTTCTTTTCCTTGCTTTTCCATAAGCTTATAGATCCCCATAAATGATAAATGGTAGATTTTGTCTTAAGGAGAACATTAAATGATTTACATGTTATATTTTTATGTTTTTGCTATTTGAATAAGTTTTTGCAAATTAGCTATAGAACGCAGCCTATTCTATAGCTAATTGTGTATTCCATAGCTATTTCCATGGTCTGGCAAGTTCCAGGTGTCAAATGAAGAAACCGGCCACATGGGCATCTCTGGAATCGGCTCCATATGAATCCTATCCTAGTCACTCAGCCCAGATCGATAAGAAAGCCAGCTCAAAACCACATTCAAAGGTGGAGTCAAACATATGAAACCCGGAAGCAATAGGACTCTTTGTCTACTCTTTCTTGGTTAATTAATAAATCCAACAATTCTGTTGCAGCATTAAATCGGATCAGCCACCTGCGTTAATGGTTCTGTGCAACCATCTTGATCAAACTCAAGTCACCTATAGCTGATCACACATTTATGCAGTCCTGTTGTGATACATGTAGACCACCTATAGCTAAATTTACTCAAAGACAGTTATGAATATTTTCTTTTAAATACCAGTTGTACAGAACCAAGAAGGGTTCGAAGTTTTTGATGTATTAAGCTTAGACTTGCAGCTCTATAATTTTGAACCTTTGTTCTTGTTTATAATATAAAGTCATGTGTTGACCAATGATCGTTTGAAAGAGTATTTCAACTAGTTAGCAACTCAGCCCAATCAGTTACAGAGTGCCCCTGCACTGAAGGAGGTTTTCTTTTCATTTGTTTTATTTCATCAATTGTTTATAGCAATGTTTCTAACTTAGGTTGATTTCTTGTAGTTTGATTTCTTTTAGTTTTGATCAATAACATAATGTTAGAATTCAATTGTGCAATCTTGTTTCTCCAATCCATTTCATAAAGGAAACAACTTTGTTTCTAAACAGAGTAAGGTTGAAAGTAATGGGAATGCATTGTTGACTAGTTTACTCATTGTTTTTGTTATTTATTTTGTAGTTTAGATTGTTAATGCACTATGTGAACGAATGTTTTTTATCACCATTTCAAGCGTATACCCATCCTAAACTAAATGGTTAAGATTCACTTTACACAATGGTTGAAACCAATCAATTACCTTCTGCATGTTTTTATCTAGTTCTCTAGATCATGAAATACATAAAGTTGTTTGTATTCCATCTCAAGAAGGTTATCTTTCAAAATTGAGGGATAGAATAACTAGAAGTACTTCAGTTAATTTCATTCTCTATTTTTATTTCAGCATGCCTCACAACTTCAACTCTTAATTCTAAGAATTAGATTCATAACTTAGGATTAATGACAAGATAGGACAGATGCTCTGTTTTCCTTCTTTTAACTTAGATTTTGACTATTTTTAAGCTCTTGGTTCACCTTTAGAGAGTTTAGATTCAGTTTTTCATAATTCAGTTTGTACATCATTAGGAATCAAAGAACAGAAACCCCCAAAACAATATAAAAATACAAAACAACAAAGTAGGAAGGGTTAACTAAGCACATATAGTGCACTACACTTCATCAGCTTACAAACCTTGGTTGATAATTCATGCAAGCAATTTAGGACACTAAATTGACTAAACATTTTGGTGTCGCTGCCGGGGAAGTGTAATTAGGTAACCTTATCTCTTACATTCAAAAAAAATGATATGCATAGAGAAAGAGACTCTAGGGGTAGATTTATAGCTAGAGGCAGGAGTTCAATTCCTACAAAACCACCTACTCCACCAAGAACAAGAAGAGCTACACCTCCATCTCAAGCTCATACTCCTAGCCATAGAACTCCTAAAGTTCTAAGGTCAGAAATCCAATCAAAAGGATCTCCTATTTCATCCACTGAGGCAGTCCTAGAGGAGAAAAATCTTGGGTCTCCAATAGAAGGAGTAGCCTTTTTCACCTCCACAGGGGAGCACATTTTAGTTGAAGAATTAGAAATACCTAGTGAGAAGAAGTAGAACCTCTCTCCCGCATACCATTAATAGAGGAACCAGAGGAAGAAAAAGTAACCTTGCAGGGTGAACCTTATACTAACTTTGAAGAAACTATAATGGCAGAAGAAGGAGAGGATGGATAATTCACACTGTTTGGAGAAGGGGGTAGAGGAAGAGGTAGAGGAAATAATGGAGGAGGTAGAGGAAATAATGAAGGAGGCAGAGGAAATAGGGAAATAGATAATTCTTTTGGATTCCCTATAGTGGATGAAGAAACAAATGCCACAATGAAAAATATCTCACCTTCTGTCCTCCCAAATTTCCATGGGTTAAAAAGTGAGGATCCTGAAACATTTTTATTTGAGTTTGAAGTCTTGTGCAAAACCTATGATTACTTAGAAGACTCTCAAAAACTTAAGTTGTTTCCTTCAACATTGAAAGGAGCAACTTTGAAGTGGTTCATGGGGTTAGTCACTCAGTCCATTAGAACATGGAAACATGATGAAAGCATTTTTGGATAGGTATTTGGATTATTGCATGCCTACCAATCGCAAGGATGAAGTGTTCAAAATGATACAAAGAGAGGATGAAAATTTGGAGGATTTAATTGAGAGATTCAACTATAACTTGAAAAGAGCAAAGATGGACAATTTAGATGAAGATACCTTAAAAGCTCTTTTATTAAAAGCCATTAGAGATGAGTGGATAGATATCCTTAAAATGATGGGGAAGGGAGATAAGTCTCAATTCCCATTAAGTGACATAGGAGAATTATGTGTTCATCTCTCAAAAGAGAAATCCAAAACTGGGAAAGGTCCAAGAGATCCTCCTCTTACTAGAGTGAATAAGTTTGCAACTGGATCAGTGAGTAGGGCAGAAATTGGGAATATGCTTGATAAGTTCAAAATAGATATTTTAGGGAGCCCTCGTGAGAAAATAGACACCCTTAAGTTGCAAAACAAGCAGAAAACTGAGGTTGATGCTTTAGCTATTTTCTATCCCAAATGTAGAAAAAAAAAAAAAACGCTTTAAGAGAATGTCCTTTGGATGCAAAAATCATAGAGACTTGTATGATTTGTTCATAAAACCATGAGACCAAGGGTTGTCCTTCAATTCCAGATCTTAAGGTTGTTTTTCAAGAAGAAACAATTCCAAATTCAGTAGAATCTCTTTGCTTTGTCTCTAGAAGACCTTGGCAGGAACCACAAAATCAGGGATTTAACAATCAAATGTATCTTCAGCCCCCACCAAATTGGAATTCTTGGCAGCAATCTTGGCCTCAACCTCAATCTCAATCTCAATCTTGGGCTCAAGGAGTACAAAATCCTTATGGAATATTTTCTCAATATTATCAACATCCTCCATCATATCAGAATTATCCTTCCCCACACATTCCACAACAAAATCAGCAGCCACAACTTCAAAATCAGAACCCATTTCCACAACCAAATCCACAACAAAACAAAAATCCTCAACTCTTACTACAATTTCAGCATAGACCAAATCAGCTACCTGCCCAACCATTACCAAACCCCAACAATAAAAATCCTCAGAATACATACATGGTGGAAGGACAACAATTTCCAACTTATATGATCACTCCTCTAGATCTCAATGATGTTCAACTAAGATCTGGTAGGATATTAGAAAAGGAAAGGCCTTCTGTAGTTATTCAAGAATAAGACAATTCTGAGATAGGCCTAGAATTCAATATTATTGTGTTAGATAGGCCTAGAAAACAAAACACAGTTGCTGATTTCTTGTCCAAAATTCAAAATATCAAAGATGACACTCCAGTTGAAGATAAGTTTCCTCATGAATATCTTTTTGCAATGACGACTCAGACTCCTTGGTTTATAGATATTGCCAATTACTTAGTCACAGGGAAATTGCCTTCACATTTGTTTCTTAGAGAGAAAATAAAAATAATTCAAATAAGTGCAAGATACTCATAGATCACTAATGAATTGTATAGAACAAGTCCAAATATCACGATCAAAAGATGTGTGAGGGACGATGAAATGCTTGAGATTCTGAATGCATGTCGTGATGCACAATGTGGTGGACACTTTGCTGACAAGAGGACAGCCTATAAAATCCTTTATTTAGGATATTATTGGCCATCCATCTTCGAAGATGCCAAATAATATGTCAGGAGGTGTGACAATTTCCAAAGGGTAGGGAAACCTGCTCCATCAAATGAAATGTCACTACAAATTTAGCTACTCATTGAACCTTTTGAAAAATGGGCCTTGGATTTTGTTGGACCAACCCCATCTAAAAAAAAGAAGTATATATTGGTATGCACTGATTATGTCACTAAATAGGTAGAGGCTATTGAATTACCTTTTTCTAATGAAAAGTCTATAGTTAATTTTCTTTTTGAGGACATCTTCACTCGTTTTGGCATTCCAAGAGAAATTGTGAGAGATCATGGATCTCAATTTACATCTAAAATGGTGAAGGGTCTTGTGGAAGATTACAAGATCAAACATAGGAAATCTACTCCCTATTATCCACAAGAAAATGGTCAAGTTGAATCTACAAATAAGGTGATTGAAGGAATTCTCACTAAGACTGTGCATCTACATAGAAGATATTGGGCAGAAATGGGCTTATAGCACTACATGGAAGAACACAATGGGACATACACCCTATGAACTTGTTTATGGGAAACAAGTCTTGTTCCCTATAGAGTTTCAAATCAAAACCTTCAAGATGGAAATCCAATTGGGATTGGATTTATCAGAGGCACAAAAACATAGATTGGAGCAACTCAATGAGCTTGATGAAATCAAGCAAGATGCAGTTCAAAGAACCAGTATAGTCCAACAGCAGAGGGATAAATGGCATGATAAATATATCAAGGATAAGAAGTTTCAAGTAGGGAATTGGGCACTGTTGTTCGATTCAAAGTTCAAAGATTTTCAAGGGAATTTTCGAACTCATTGGCTTAGGCCATATGAGATTGAAGAAATCTTTAATAACGGAGTAGTAAGGGTAAGGACAATATATGGAAGCAAAATACCTCTTCTTGTGAATGGTCATCGGTTGAAGATATATCAGAAACCAATTCAAGAGATGAGTTCATTAAGATTTTCCAGAATAACTCTAAAATGAAGTTAGTGAAGAAAAATTCTTCTTTATTTTCCTAAAAAATAAAAGAAAAAATAATAATAATAATAATAAATTGTATGTTTTTGAAACCAATCATTGATTGGCATACTTATATAGAAAATACAAGGTGAAAATCAGAGATTTCTGACATCCTATTTTTTCCATTTCCTTTCTATAATAAGTAGTGACAAAAAGCTACATTCATTTGTAGTTTAGAATCTGAAAATTCAGAGTCTCATTCCATCTCATTTTGTTTTCATTTTATTTTACAGTTCCGTTTCATCTCACTGTCATATTCCATTTACATTTTATTTTTACAGTTTTACTCCATTTCACCCTATTTCCCATTTTATTTTACACCTCATTTCATCTCACTGTCATAACCCATTTATATTTCATTTTCACACTCATATTCCATAGCCATACTTCACTTTTCCTTCTTTTCACATTCTGTAGCTGATTCCATTCTGCAGCGAATTTAATTCTGCAGCTACAACTTACTTATTAGCTCTGGCACAATTGTACAGCTCGCAAATAAATCATGAATGCAAGAAATTGAAGAATCAAGTTTTGGAGACCAACCATGCTAAAAGTACCTGCAGATCAACACCAAAGGAGTTATCAAGCAAAAGGTTAAGTTCTAAAGGTAAATTGCAAAATTTATTTCAAATAGAAAGTTAAAAACAAAAGTCATATATAATATGAATAATCATATGTCTCCTTAACAAGTCATCATTTGATTTGACTACCACATCATTATACCACATCTCCACCACATCTTCCATAATCATTACTAAACGGTCCATAATAATTTCATCATACCACATCTCTGCTACACTCTCCATAGTAGGTACCTAAACAGTCCCTAATAACTCCATCTGTTAACAGTCAAAACTACGATGTAACCAACGTATACATGCCTCTCCAAACCCTCACCATCTACTTATTCCACACAAACCCATAGTTCTTTTTCACCATACTTGCACTCAGTCCATTTTATAATCCAAGAGAGTAATTTTGAAGGTTAAAAAAAAAAAATTACAAAACAGAAGCCATTGGACTCATTGTCAGGACAGAGCCAGTAGGAGAAAAATATATGGAGGGATTCCCACAACTCAAGGAGATGCTGCAAAAGGTTAGATGGCTCAATTTCATTGAAGAATTTTATGGCTTCCACAAAGGGATCACAAAATATTTTGTTAGATCATTCGATGGTACATAAGTGGAAATTGGAGACATTAAGTTTGTAGTAACAGAATCCTACATAGCAGAGGCTACAGAACTGCCAAGACATGGTGAGATATGGTTCAAAAAGAAGGAATTCCACAATGAATCATGGAAAGTGATCCTCAGGAACCCAAGTATGGATGTCTCTATGTTTATAAAAGGAATTCCTATTTCAGCACTTAAAAATAAATGGAGAAGCATGCTTTTGATATTACATAAATTCATTACCTATGAGGGGAGATTCGGGTGCATGTATTTCTATCATATACGTTTATTGATGAACTTTCTATAAAATGGAGACATCAACCTCCCTTTCTTCCTACTAAACAATTTAAGAAGGATGGCTTCAAATGTACAAAAGAAAATAGAATTCTTAGACACAACCATGTACCATCATGGGTTGGTAAAAATATTGGTTGAGTTTCATTTGAAAAGAATAGGAGATGCTTGGGAAAATTTCCTGATAAGAAACTATTTTCAAGAGGAACCATAATCACCTGAAGAGGGTAATGTCAGAAGGAGTAGGAGGATGAAGATCGGTATAACCATTCAAAGCAAACCTCAGTCCTCCACATAGAAAAATGATGAAGAGCTAGTCTCTGAAAAATTGATAGAGATCAGGGAGAAGATCAAGCAAAAAGGAAAGATGAAAAAGAAAGTTGGTGGAATTGCTAGAAACAAACCCGAATCTTCATTACAACAAGATGATGAAAAATTAATCTCTGAAAAATTGACAGAGATTAGGAAAGGAGAAAAAGGGTACAAAGGAGGAGAACATAAGCCCTCTACAACTTACAAGGAGCTCCAGACTCTGAGGTATGGTAAAGAAGGTATCATCAAAGGGAAAAAAGTTCATAAATATAGAAGAAGAAACCCCAGTACCATCTCCTGATAATATTTTATTTACACACAGTCTTCAAAAATCTCCTAAACAGTATTTCGAAGGTAGCCCTAGCAAAGGATCTCCAGGCATAGACCCAATGCAGCAACAAATTTATGATTATATAGAATCATTGGAGAAGAAAAGTGCCTCAATGGATCCAGAATCCTAAGCTAATCTAGAACTCTCTGTTAATCGACAAGAACCTCTAACTGACTCTCTCAAATAAGAAAACTATGGGTTAGAGATATTGAACAGACACATCAAGAAAGAAAATGAAACCCTGAGAGAACAAAGTAAATTGGATAAAGCTATTCATGACAATACAATACTACACCTAGGGCTATGGTAGAAGAAGAATAGGAAGTTGAAGAGGAAGACTAGTAGCTTGAACAGAATAGTCATCAACCTTAAATATGGGCTTCTTATGAAGAAATCCAGGATGGAAGTCACTTCAAAGAGGAGCAAAAGAAGAAAACTAGATGTATTAGCAGAAGTGTCTGAACAAATGCAGTAGGAAAGAAGAATTCACATTTTTGGCAAATTGCATGGGGACATGAAATGATTTTGCAATGAGGGTATGTTGAACCTCAGAATTACCCTCTCCTTGAAAACTTTTCTCTCTTTTTTTCCTTGATTTTCCATAAGATTACAGATCACCATCAATGATAAATGATAGATTTTGTCTTAAGGAGAACATTAAATGATTGACATGTTATATTTTTATGTTTTTGCTATTTGAATAAGTTTTTGCAAATTAGGTACACAACAAACCTATTTTGCATCTAACTATGTATTCCGTAGCTATTTCCATGGTCTAGTAGGTTCCAAGTGTCAAACTAAGAAACCAGCCACATGGGCATATCTAGAATTGGCTCCACATCAATCCTATCCTAGTCACTCAGCCCAGATCGATAAGAAATCCAACTAAAGACCACAGTCAAAGGTGGGGTAAAACATATGAAACCTGAAAGAAATAGGGCTCTTTGTCTACTCTTTCATGGTTAATTAATAAATCCAATAGTTCTGTTGCAGCATTAACTCACATCAACCACCTATGTTAATGGTTTTGTGTAACCATCTTGCTCGAATTCAAGTCACCTGTAGTTGATCACACATTTACACAGTCTTGTTGTGATATGTGTAGACCACTTGTAGCTAACTTTCCTCAAAGACAATTTTGAATATTTTCTTTTAAATACCAGTTGTACAAAACCGATAAGGGTTCGAAGTTTTTGATGTATTAAGCTCAGACTTGCAACTCTGTAAATTTGAACTTTTGTTCTTGTTTATAATATAAAGTCGTGTGTTGACCAATGATCATTTGAAAGAGTATTTTCAACTAGTTAGTAGCTCAACCCAGTCAGTTGCAGAGGGACCCTGCACTAAAGGAGGTTTTCTTTTCATTTGTTTTCTGTACAGTTTTAATTTCATCATTTGCTTATAGCAGTGTTTCTAACTTAAGTTGATTTCTTGTAGTTTGATTTATTTTATTTTTGATCAATAGCATAATGTTAGAATTCAATTGTGTGGTCTTGTTTCTCCAATCCATTTCATAAAGGAAAAAACTTTGTTTCTAAATAGAGTAAGGTTGAAAGTAATGAGAATGCATTGTTGACTAGTTTACTCACTGTTTTTGTTATTTATTTTCTAGTTCAGATTGTCAATGCACTATGTTAACGAATGTTTTTTATCACCATTTCAAGCTTATACCCATCCTAAACTAAATGGTTAACATTCACTTTACACAATGGTTGAAACCAATCAATTACCTTCTGCATGTTTTTATTTAGTTCTCTAGATCATGAAGTACGAAAAGTTTTTTTATTCCATCTCAAGAAGGCTATCTTTCAAAATTGAGGGATAGAATTTAACTAGAAGTACTTCAGTTAATTTCATTCTCTACATTTATTTCAACATGCCTCACAACTTCACCTCTTAATTCTAAGAATTAGATTCATGACTTAAGATTAATGACAAGATAGGATAGATGCTCTATTTTCCTTCTTTTAACTTAGATTTTGACTAGTTTTAAGCTCTTGGTTCACCTTTGGGAAGTTTAGATTTAGTTTCTCATAATTCATTTTATACATCATTAGGAATCAAAGAACAGAAACCCCAAAACAATATAAAAATACAAAACAATGAAGTAGGAAGGGTTAACTAAGCACATATAGTGTACTACACTTCATCAGCTTACAAACCTCAGGTTATAATTCATACAAGAAATTTAGGACACTAAATTGACTAAACATTCTATCCGCTCCTTCTTCTCTTATGCTTCACTTCTTCCTTCTTGTAGTGCTAGAAGAAAGGGTGGACTGAGCTGAAGTCTTATTCACTTAACTTTAATATTTGCATGATACTCTTGTACACAGGTGTCCTCTCCAATGCATTCCTCAACCTTTCAGGAGAGTGATATTCTTTGATCTAGAGGTTGTGGGGTAAGGCATTCCATCTCCTCTGGCAGGAATGTGTCTTCAAAATGTGAGATGGCTTGTTCCTAGGTGGCAAGGTATTTGGGTGCTAGGTTAAAATTAGTGGAAATGATGTTATGATTGCTAATGACAACCATTGGGCTCATTAGCTCTGCCCTGATATATAATGGTTCATTTTGTTCCTTTTCCATGACTCCCTTCACTTCGTCGACTCTTGCCTCCTCATGAGTCATCCAAGATGCTAAGGCCATCAGCTGTGTACCCCCCAATCTTACATTGGGATCCCAAATATTCATATCAATCAATGTGAGGTTATGAACGAAAAACTTAGCCAATTTCGTTATGTCCTCCATGCTAGCTTGATTGCAAAATTCAATGAATTGTTTGTAATGTTGAAATGGCATAGACCCATGTTGTGCTAAGGTTTTGATTTGGAATTGTAGCCATTGCTCTTTGAGAAAGAGTGAATATGACTTGAATGGATATATGCGCTATAATGCCTCCATGTAGAGGCTTTCCACTGTGGCAAGTTGGGTTTGCTTTTCCTACAACTTCTCCCTCAACCACATATTCTTTACTTGTAGTTTCTCCTTCATTATGGACTCCCTCAATCTCATATCACTTAATTCTTTTCCCATTTCAAGGACCTTTTCTTCCATGAAGCCCACACCCTCCACCTTCTTAGACTTAGAAATTTGCATCAACCTGTGGTTTCTTCCTCTTTCTTCTTCTAGCTCATAGAAAGCTGGGACTGTAATTTTTTAGGGAATAATTCTCCCTCCTTCAATGATTTTATATTAGGATCTTAGGCTAGGTTGTGGACGAGGCTCCTAGATCTCTAGGAAGTCCTTCTCCAATGTTTTTGGGGAGGATTCTACCTCCTGTAGTTTTTGTGTCACATTCTACCCCTCTTGTTGCTCATTCTGCCTCTCGTGTAGCACACTTTGTTTTTCTTGTAGCATACTCTACCCCTCCTATAGCTTCCTGTTTTCTTCTTGTTGGATGGTGGTTGGTGTCTTGGGTTGTTTGAAGGAGGTTGATCAAGTGGTGGGCCTCCTTACATATGTTATAGGAGTATTTTTTATGGGTTTTAGAGAGGTGACCTCTTCGATTTTCTTTCAGTGGGTCCCACCTCCTCTTTCTTGCTTGGGGACTCTTCAATTATGATAGAGTCCTTTGTGGGAGTTTGTGGCTCCCCTTGCTTGATCTTGTTTCTTTTCCTGGTCTTAAAATATGGGGGGCTTTCCTTTGTCTCTTGCTTTTGGGTTTGACTGGGGTGCTCAATGTAGCTAAAGTTGTAGCTACCTCTTGTGCAATGGGCCCTAGAGACAAACTTTCTTTTTTTGGGGGTATCTCTATTTCTCTAGGCTCAATAGTCTTCTAAAGATAATTTCTCTGGTTTCTCCCCCTCTTCTTTTTCATCTTGTTCTTTCCCTACCTCTGCCTCTGGTTCTTCCACTGTCCTTTCTACTTCTACTTCTCTTTCCTCTTCTTCTGACCCTACCACTTCTTCCTCTTTTGTCTTGTTAAACACATACATGGTGAATGACCAAATTTTAACAAGTGAAAGTTGTGCAAAAGATCAAGGAAGTGGGAAGTTACATTACTGAATCTAGTGATTTAAAATCTAGGGTTTTGTGTTTGTGCTTGGTATTTTTTTATTACATTTTATAAAATGAATACCATGATGAATGAGATTAATGATGGGATTTATATTTTTATCTAATGATGTGGTAAATTGGAGAATATCTCTATTCAGAAATAAATAAATAAATATAATAATATATATATATATATATATATATAATTATATATTATATATATTATATATATTATATATATATATATTATATATAATTATAATATAATAAATAAAATAAATAAATAAATAAATAATAAAATAATAATAATAAAATAAATAAATAAATAAAATAAAATTGTAAAGAAGATGCAAGGCTAATAATCTTAAACAAATTCATCTTTGCATTAATTATAGGGATCTTGAACTTATTCATGTTAATAACTAATTTAATTTATATAATTACCATGAAAAACTTTTAATTTACATAATACAACATGAAGATGTTGTGTAGATCATTAAGGTATCTGAATGCTTAGTAATTCTCATGGGGGCTTCACTCAATGAACCTCTAACATAGCACATGCGTTCATGGCATACTAAACAATACCCTTAATCTGAGTACACATTGCAAAATACATCTAAAAATCACATTATTTAATCCCCCAACCAATACAAACCCAATACACCTTCACAATTTAAAAAACCCCTACTTTCATTACATATTTAGGTTTCCAATTTTTCATTAACATTTTTTATACCCTTTTATATTTTTTCATTAACTTTAAGCTATATTTTTTATACCGGCCAATATTAAAACTCTTTACACCATATTATATGCTCAATATAATGTGCCATCTTTTCCTCAATATATATCCCCAATATGAACCCATACCAATATGAACCCATGTGGTATGGTATTTCTTCCTAATAAAACTCCATGGTAATTCTAAGAAAGAAAAAATAAAATTATAAAAAATTTATAAAAAAAATAATAAATTTTGAATAATTTAAATGAAATGATTTTTAAATCATTATTATATTTTAAATTTTAAGAAATTAATAAATATAAAAATTAAATTATTAATCATTATATTTGTATAATTTAATCTCAAATAACATATCTATATAAGTGGAATTTAAAATAATAAAATAAAAACTTTCAAATAATTTAAATTATAATTTTTTTTGAATTGTACTTTTCTTTTCATCAACCTAAATTAAATCAATCATCTTAAGATTAATTATTAATCTATTGATGAGAATCCTAGAGTAACTATTAATCTATTCATGAGAATCCTAGAGTTTAATGAGAATATTTTTTTTTCTAATAATCCTAGGATTAACTACTCATGAGAACCATGAGTTTAATGAGTATGTCATTTTTTTAAGATTAACTATCATCTAGTAATGAGAATCGTGAGTTTAATGAGAATATCGTTTTTTCTAATAATCCTAGGATTCATGAGAATCGTGAGTTTAATGAGAATATACTTTTTTCTAATAATCCTAGGATTAACTACTCATGAGAACCATGAGCTTAATGAGTATATGATCTTTTGGATGAGAGTTAAAATTTGAGGTTAATTAGTTTTTTTTTTTAATAAACAAATAAAGGATATGATTTGATAGGGATGTTTATATATTTATTTTTAAAATAAATTTCAACTTTTAAATAAATTAAATTAAAGATAATTTGATAAAAGTTAAATTTAAAAAATGATGATGATGATTATGTCTATTGAGATTAATGAGATTTGTTGGACTTTAGGATAGAAAGAGATTTGTTAAGACTTTTTAATATTTTATTTCTATGATTGAAGAAAATGAGGGAGAGAAGCATTCCTAGATCACTATAATTGTGTTGATTAAACAAGTCAAGAAGGTTGGTATTGTGGAAAATGTTTTGGGAATGGAAACGGATGTGACTAAGAGCCGGACAATCCAAGAGAAAGTATTTTTCATCTTCAACCCTCTTAGTATCGCATAGTTGACAAATTCTTTCATCCCACTGTGTTTTGGGGATAGACCAATGGTCAATTTCATTCGAAGCTCATGGGAGTTAGTTCTTATATTTGCAATGTTCAGTTTCTTATTATCATTGATCAATAAAAGAGATTATTATGGTTAGCGAGAGTGGGGTTGATCACCTCCTTATAATACCTAAGCTTTCTTTTCCCCTCTATCTCCTTAACACCCCATAATTTGTCCTTAAATTTTGAAGTAATAGTATTTTTAATATTATCTTTACTCTCTAAGATGATCTCCTCCTTTAATCCCCAATAGTCGAGCCATGACTAAGAGTCTTTGTGCCAACCACGCTTGAGCTGAAGGTGGGGATTTTGGCTACAGTTAGAAGCAATTTTGGGGTACCTCTTGGTTTTTGTGTTGTAAAACTCCTTCTTATACATCAAAAAGTGAAATATAGTCATGTTTTCAATTGGGGAAAAGCTAGCTTTAGTCAAAAGGATAGGATATGGAGTATTACCTTTAATCTTGAGGTTGTAGGTTATAAATTTCTTCTCGATCAACTCGATCTCCCTCCACGATTCTCTAGATATATTGCAATCCGAAAACTGACATCCATATAAAATAACAGGGCTGACGAGAGTCTAAAATAGGAACTCATTTTTACTCCAAACCTAGAGCTCAATCATCGTGCAATTATTTTCAAGATCATAATAAGATTTCCAACTACCAATAATCCTCTTCTCAATGCTATAATTCTAGTTGAGTTGGTGATAAATATCAATACCTAAATATTTATATGAAGAAACCTTCTCTAATTAAATTTTATCATAGATGAAATTGTCATGGTTGATCCTTTTGGATTTAATTATCATGACTTTAGTCTCACTGGTATTAATAGCCATAACCATCTTGGAGAAGAAATGAGGATTTTAACTTGTTTGTTGATATTTACATGGCTTCTAGCTAGCAGAACAATATCATCAACATAAAGGAGAAGAGTAATAACCATAATAATGAGCTTGGGACCAACACATAGTGCAGCTTCCATATGTTGTTCTAGCTTATCGATGTCAATACCAAAAAGGGTAGGGGATAGGGGACACCCTTAATTAACATCAATATTTCATTTAATTTATTTAGACCAACCCTCGGCGGTCTTAAGCTTGGTGACAATGTTCTCATATAGTTGAATCACATTAGCCCTCAACTCACAAGGAACCATTATCTCTTCAATTATTTGCCATAACTTTTCGTGAGGAACTGTGTCAAAAGCTTTCCTAAAGTCAATAAAACAACAAAAGGGATCAATTTTACTATTGTGAAATTCCTTGGCAATAATCCTAAGAGTGATATGATGGTTAATAGTTAAGTGATGTCTTCTAAAACCCACTTTCCATTTATCTTTTTAGCTCTTTTACTATGGATGTCAATCCATATGCTAATCTTCCTTTCCAAAATGAGCCCATAGAGTTTGGCTAAGACATGGTTTATCATAAAGGTTCTATAATTAGAGGGAACACTTTTATCCTTGCTTTTAAAGATAGGCAAAATCGGGATTTGAGTCCAAGGCTTAGGGAAGCCGTTCTTTACTGCCAGATTAAGAAGCATGTGGATATGAGGGATAAGGATATACCTTCTCATTTTGAAATTTTCAGATTCGTAACCTTTAATATCCTTGGATTTCCCATTAGCGAGTTTCTTAATCCTGAACTCGATGTCTTGCAAAGATAAAATATCCTCCTCTATATGAGAGTTTAAGATGATTCTGATGGTGTCCATAGAGTCATAAAGATTTTTAAGATAAATATCACAGTTCTACATGGGGATCGCGTTATTTTCTTATTTTTTTCGAACAAGTATATTCCTCCAAAATTTTCTAAGCTTGACTTTAGAAAGGTGGAGAAGACATTCTTGCCTCTTAATAATATAAGACCTTTCCTTCTTTTTGATAAGAACTTTTTACATACTTTTTTAAGATTTTTCATTTCATTATGGGCATCTCTAATCACATTTTTGGTAATTTTACAATCATTGTCATACCAAGGGTAGGAAGTTCTATTATTCTTTTTATATGGTAATTCAATAGAGAATTTTTTAATGGTATTGGGAAGAGTTGTATTAAAATTGTGGTAGGTGAGATCAATGTTATCGTTATATGTTAGGAAATATCATCCCCTCTTTAAATCTTGTAAGAAGAGCTCCATTTTACTTTTGTCAAGATGAATCTGCTTTTAACTATCACAATTATTCTGCATGTGGTTGGTGTGCATGTCAAGATTTAGGGTTAGGGATAAGGGTTTGTGGCCAAAATCAGGATCGTGGTCATTTAGGATGTCAAATTCCACCATACAATTGAGAACATGGGTGTCTACTATTGCATAATCTACGACACTATTGCCCCGCCTGTGAATGCAAGTCATCTAACTAGAGGTAGGCCACTTATTAATTCCATTAGAAATGATTAGGTCTTTGGAACTAAAAAGCTTGATAAGCTCAGTAGAAAATAGGTTCTCAATTATGCCTGCATAATTTCTTTTGAATATATTAGAGAGTCATAATTTTCATCTAGCTATAGAGGGTTAGAGTTAGAGTTAGAATATTCACCTCGGGTGTCACATCATAGAGAGGAAAACCGAGATATGTGTATATGTTGTACACTTCACGACCACATAAAGATATATAGATGTTTCAATCAGAGATCGCAATTCTTCATGCTACAAATACGAAGTTCTTCTCACTATAGAAATAAAAGTTATTCTCACCGCAAAGTTTGCAATGTGAAGTTCTTATAAATAGTTTCACCACACATGTGAAGTTCTTCTCACCACAGAGATCAAATTCTTGCCAGAAAGATCACTTCACTATTTACCACACATGTGAAGTTCTTCTCACCACAGAGATCAAATTCTTGCCAGAAAGATCACAGTATAAAGTTCTTATAAAGGGTTTCATCATAAATGCGAAGTTCTTATTTATTTCTTAATAATTATATTCTACAACTTTTAAAATTAAATAATATAAATTTAAGATACATGAATATAATCAATAAAAACCAACCATAAAAAACTTTCATTCAATTACAATACAAATCAATATAATCAAGAAAATGAATTACATTAATATTAGTGGAAGCGATAATCTCGAAGAAATATCATAGTATTTATAGTCATAGTTTCAATCAATCACATTATTCATTGGCCTACTTTTAAAGGGAGGCGCATGACCTTGACGTAATATTTTCTTTTTTCCATTGGAACGTGGTTTATAAGGCAGGATAGAAAATCTGTGTTTTCTTAAACAAAAGAGAAGGCTGCTTATAAATAGTAAGACTGCCAACCAGAATTTATCAACCCACACAGTACATATTACATGTCATAATTGATATATGACACGTGGAAACTGCCATTGCACAGTTAAAGAACGGAACTGCGAGTGGGAAGCCAACTGCACATCGATTTGTCGATTGCAAATCAAATAATTAAAGTGAATAAGTAAGTTGACAGCCATGAATCTATGATATGATTCATTCAAAATAAGTGGCCACTTATATAAACCAAAATCTGTCATGATTCATGGACAACAAGTGATCAAGGGGTACACTAGGGAAAGGCCATGAGAAAGCCCATTATTCACTGGAGAAGCCTGGGAAGGAACCATTTAATAAATTGTCATTGACAGAAACTTGTAATAAAGAAACCAAGCATTGTGTAGCAGATAAAGTTATAAATCTCTGCTAAAACATTGAGACTTAGGATAACTCATGTATTATAGTATAGTAACATCATCAATTTTATTTTATTTTCAAAAGTTGGTTTTTTTTTATAGTTTGTATTTAAATTATTTTAAAATAAGCTAAAGTTTTATAATCAAGATTCACATTAATAAAGTACGAGCAGAGGTTTTTTTTAAAGATAGTTTTTTCCTTATATATCTTATTCATACATATTTTTTTATAAATAATAAAAAATTTAAATAATATACATAAATATTATCAATATTACCATTAAATCTGGTAACTAAATAATTTATATTAAATACATTCACTAATTACAACAATTAATACATTGCCATAATGCTTATAGTAGTACATTGTTGTGTAACTTATTATATATTATTAAGTTTTAGATGTTGAATTCACTAGTCATATTGTCATATTAATTGTTACGGACATTCAGTGTGTTATTTACACAAAGGTTCCATTTTGGGAGCAATACCATAGCACATGGGTTCATATTGGGGGATATTTATTGAGGGAAAAATGACGTAATATATTGGGGGATATATAGTGGGGAGAGGGTTTTTATATTAGTAGGTATAAAAAATGGAGTGCAAAGTTAATGAAAAAATATAAAGGGGTATAAATAATGTTAATGAAAAAATATAAAGGGGTATAAAAAATGTTAATGAAAAAATGGATACCTACAATATATAGTGAAAGTAGGAGTTTTTAAATTGTGAAAGTGTATTGGGTTTGTATTAATAGGGGGTTAAATAATGTGATTTTTAAAGGTATTTTCCAATATGTAGTCAAATTAAGGATATTGTTTAATATGCCATAAACACACGTGATATGTCAGAGCTTTATTGAGTGAATAGAATATAATAGAATAGAATAAAATGGAATGTAATGGAATGGAATGGAATATTGTATATATAATTATTTTAAAATTTGTAAAGTTGAAGTAGAATTGCGAACAGGAATTTAATGAAGAGAATGGTAAGAACTTTAGTTTTTTATTTTTATTATATTGAGTAGTAATTGAGATTTTAAGTTTATTAATTTAGAAATTAGGGGAAAATCACATTTAAAGATACGCTTTTATGGTAGACATAGACACACTTTATTTATATCCAAAAAAAATAATAATAAAAAAATTAAATTAAATTTTTAAATCCACAAGGCATTCATTAGGTTGGCTCATTCTCCTACTTTGATTTTTAGAGCCACATTTTATTTCATAATCTACACTAGCACATCCACATTGATGGTGTACACACACAAGAAAATAAGAGAACAAAGATATAGGAGCACAACCCTCAAGAGGTATTTTTCTATTATTTGTCTCTCACACACACACCAAATACATGATAGAATCCCATTTTATAGTAATGGGATCGATAGAATGGATAAGGGCAACAACCTAGAAAGATAATGACCCCTACTGGGCTCTAACTCACTCTTACATTAGAAAACCAAACATTCTACAATAATACCTTGGAACTCTAACAATCTAGAATCCTCATTTCTCTATTATTTCTAACTGATCAAGGTGGATATTGGTGGCCACCCACCTATTCCACTTGGACCCCGAACATTGTTTCTTTCAATTTCCTTAGTTCTAGCATACTTTACTATCTATGGTAGTTTTATGGTTCCTAGACTTTTAGAGCCATTTTGAGGCACTAAACGACATTTTTTTGGAAAACGGACAAACCCAAATATTGTGGCAGAGATGTGTAGTCAAAAGTTGTCTTCCTTAGATAAATATTTCTAACAAAGTATTTTATACGTCAAAAATAATATCTATGCCAAATTTACAACACCGAGAAGTAGATGTACCAACTAACCCTGACGGGGCCTACAAACACTTTGTGCTTCATCTCCTACAATTAGGTTTTTGGATGTCTAGGGTTTTCCATTATTTCTCGATAATAAAAAGGCCTTCGACCCTCATAGTAACATAGTTCAAAAGGCATGTAATTTTCACATCTCTTCTCAGACATAAGCTACCATCACCTGAGCTAGTTTATTCCATTCTGCATGTAAACAATTTTCAGTAATTGTTATTAATAAATTGAAGTTCAATTTTCATTATAGATTTGTGTTTCTATTTAAATTTGTATTTCATTTTGCTCCTGCATAAATCTGTATCATTGGTATCATAGTGATATGATATTTCTCTGCTTTTATGTGCATGTCCCCAATGAGGTCGAGGTATAAGGAGTTAGGACTTGAACTGGTTTAACCCTTGCAAGATTTGTTTTTCTAACCCCCATGATCTCTCATGGAAAAAGAAAAGAAATATGAGGGAGCAGGAGATCCTTTCAAAATTTTGCTTGAAGAATCCCTCGAGTGACAAAGGAACGAGATGATGGATAAATTTTCCCAGAACCTTTGTTGAGTATCACTGGGCAAAGTATCTTCATCCTGAAGCCACGTCGAAGGCACTACCCTAGTCAAGGTATAATTTAACTTTGACATTTCTATATTTGAAGGCCAAATAGATGCATATGTTGTAGATAAATGGTTAAATCTGCTAGAAGGATATTTTTCGTTCCATAACTTTTCCAATAGGGAAAATATAAATTTTCCACTCAAGGTTTCCCCCCTCATTAAGAACTGGTGGGAAACCTACTGTGAGCAGAGGGACAAGAAGGAACCCTCACTATTTTGAGTTGCACCTACTTGGAATTATTTTCAAGATGTCGTCAAAAAACAATATTACCCTGTCGAGAGCTATCAAGATAAGTACATAAAATGGATAACAATATAAAATGGACAAGGGTTCCACCACGCAGCAAAAGTAGGTGGATAAGGTCATGCAAGAATACAGGGACATCTTCTCCTCACCCACATGGGTACCTTTGCACTGTCAATTCAAGAATTCGATCGATCTGACCCCTAGAGCGCCTCTACTCAATGGGTTGATATATTGCCACTATAATCTACAAAATGAACAAATCAAGCAGCGGATCCAAGATTTCCTGCAAAAATGGCACATCCAACCAAGTTCCTCACTTTGTGGGAGCCTAAATGCACTTGTACAGAAGAACAATGGGAGCTAGAGACTCTACATTAATTATCGAGCACTAAATAAAATCACTATCAAGAACAAATATCCAATCCCAAAGATTGATGACCTTCTTGACTAACACAAGGGGGCTAAGTACTTCATCAAGATCAATTTAAACTCTGGTTATCACCAGGTTCCAATAGAACCCACAGATGTATGGAAGACTACCTTCAAATCCAATGAGGGAATTTTTGAGTGGCTAGTCATGCCTTTCGGGTTGACAAATACCCCTGCTACTTTTATGAGGTTGATGGATGACATCTTGTGGCCCTTTACCAACTCGTTTATGGTTGTCTATTTGGATAACATCCTCATCTTCAGAAAGCATTGGGAAGAGAACTTGCAACACATTCGGTGGGTCCTTCAAACCATGTGGTGGCACAAACTACATGTAAACTTAGAGAAATGCACCTTTGGAATGAGCCAAGTCCAATATCTAGCCTACATAATTTATGAGCAAGGCATGCATGTGGATCCGGCTAAGATCCAAGTCATTAGGCATTGGTTAGCCCTCAGCAATCTAATAAAGCTTCATATCTTTTTGGGCCTTGAAAATTTTTATTGAAGGTTCATGTCGAGATTCCCTCATATCACTTGGCCTTTGAGTCATTTTACCAAGGGCAAAGAAAAAGTAAATTTTTTTTGGTCTGCGTCCCAACAGAAGATGTTCATTGAGATGATGCACCGCCTTTTCTCTGCGCCAATACTCACATTAACAAAATTGTAACAAACATTTGAAAATGAGACATACACCTTTCACTATGCTATTGGTGTAGTTCCCACCCAGTAAGGGAATTCAGTGGCTTATCACAGTGAGACACTTTCCAATACAATTCATAAATACCCCACCTATGATATGGAGATGTATTCCATCATGCAGGCTTGCTAAAAATGGAAACATTACATTTTGGGGAAGGAGACAGTCATCTACATAGATCGCAGACCTCACATACCTCTTTAGTTTATACAAACACAAGGGAAGTTGTATATTGATCACCACCAGAAGTGGTCCACATATCCGCAAACATTCCATTTGAACATTAAATACAAGAAGGGCGGCATCAATAATGTTGCAGATTTCCTCAATTGGCCTACGGTTGTAGCACTGACCACTATTCTCAACTCTTGAGGCCATGAGAACACTGGACGTTTGCAACTATACAAAAATTTTGTAGAGTTCACCACCACATACCAAATGCTAGTGGATGGCAAGCAAGTTCCAGAGTTCCACCTCCAAGATGCATTATTATGCTACTTGGACCACTTCTTTGTTCCTTCAAGCGAGTGTATCAATCTGATTTGGGAGGTGCAATACAGTCAGTTTACAACACACTTTGGTGTGGAGAAAATTATGGTAGTACTATAGAAGTATTTTTATTGGCAAAAACTCTAATAGGATGTTAGAAAATATATCAGATCCTACATTACCTGTGTCATTACCAAGCCAACCATCAAGAATCAAGGCTTGCACACACCTCTACTTACCTCTATCCAACCCTGGAAATCCATCTCCATGGAATATCTGTCTGGCCTCCTTTCTACCAAGCCTAGTAATGTCAATGTATTAATGGTCATGGATAGTTTTTCTAAGATGGCTATATTGGTAGCCTGCAAGAAGAGTGTCACAGATGAGGACACTCTCAAACCATTAGGGGACTTTTGAGGTCTAAAATGGGCCTCACAAGAAAAATGTACAACCAAAATAGACTTTATAAGAATCAATAGGATTTAAGATGATGATGTCAACCATGGGGGATGATTCACCATTTTTGATGTAAAAAAGTAAAAATAATAAAAAATAATAAAATAATAAAACTACTTTTTCAACTAGTATTGTTAACTTATCTCCCTAAGGTTTTACTCAAATTTCGAGTGGGATTACTTATTGGATCCAAAATTTAATTCCTCATCCAAGAAGTACCCAGGTTGCATACTTTCAATAGACCCTGCTACACGAAAAATGAGAAATACATGGAAAAATGTGATTGCAATCACATTTTTCATGTATTTCTTATTTTTCATGTAGTAGGGTCCATCAAAAGTATGAAACATGGGTATTCCTTGGATGAGGAATCAAATTTTGCATCCAACAAGTGTTTCCACTCAAAATTTGAGTAAACCCATATGGAGATAAGTTGAAAATACAAGTTGAAAAAATAGTTTTTTTCCCCTCTAAAATTTGATGATGTAGTATTTTATTATTTCCACTATTATTTTAAAATTTCCTTAGGAGACCCAATTTAGACCTCAAAATTCCCCTACTGTATTCTTTGAACAAGTGTGGGTATAGTTTGGGATCCCACAGACCATTATATCATATCAAGAAAACAGGTTTCTGAGCACATTATGGTCAAGCCTCTAATCATTATGGGACACCGATTCGACTTAATTCCATCCCCAGACTGATGGCCAGGTAGAGGTCATTAACAAGATGATTTTGCACATACTAAACATCTACAAATATAAGCATCCACAAACATGGGATGAGAACCTTCCCTATGTGAAGCACAAATATAACATAGCTCTCGATAGCTTGATAGGCTGCAACCCCTTTCAAGTGAGTTTGGGATTTCAACCATTGTGCCTAAATGATGTTGTCATGCCTCATATGACTACAAAGGTAGAACCCACACATGTACACTCTGAGGTTGATAAAATAACTAGGTTTATTGAACACATCCAGCACATCCATCAGTAGGTTCATGACATCTTGGATAAATCCAATTCCAGTTACAAACAACGACATCATCAACATTGGTTGCCACATAATTTCTAGGTGGATGACAAAGTTTGGTTGCATTTGTAGAAAGAATGTCGTTTTAAAGCCTGTCGAAAGCTACAACCACTCCAATACGAGCCTTACACCATCACCAAAGTTGTGGGAGACAACGCTTCCAAGCTCAAAATTCTCCCATTCCTTTGCCTGCACCCAATATTCAACATGGACTATCTTTGGCCATACTTTCCACTATTGTTGAACACATCAAACATTGTTGAACAATTAACACCAATAGAGCTCAACCCATACTACAAGGAACAAACCACAATTGATCGAATAACAGAAACACATATCAAGAACACTCATAAATAGAGGAGCCAACTATATCAGGTTGTCAAAGCTGGCCAACTCTTGCACCAAGGCAAGTGTCTCACCAGGGACCAAGTTCAGAAAAAAAATTCTCCATCTCATGGTGGCACTCAATGAAATGGGGACCATTACATCTTAAGGTGGGAGGACTGATCCAGGAGGATATTGGTGGCCACCTGTCAGTTAAACTTGAACCCCCAACATTGTTTCTTTGAGTTTTATTAATTGTAGCACAATTTACTATTTTTGACAGTTTTTTGAGTCCTAAAATTTTGAAGTTGTTTTGAGGCCCTAAACGACATTTTTTGTGAAAGGAGGTAAGCCCACAATCTACAATAGTGGTTTGTTGTTGAAATTTGTTGTCCTTGGATAGATATTTCTAACAAGGTAGCATACATGTCAAACGTAGATCATATGCCAAAGTTATGACCCTTAGAAGATAATGTACCAACTAACCCCAATGGGACCCAAAAACTTTTAGTGCTTCATCTCATATGGTTAAGTTTTTGGATGTTTAGGGTTTTCCATTGTTTCTCAATAATAAAAAAGCCTCTAAGCCTTATTGTAACACAATTCAGAAGGCATCTAGATGTCACATCTCTTCTCATAGATAATCTAACATTGCCCGAGCTAGTTTATATCCAATCTACATGTAACAATTTTTAATGTTTGTTATCAATAAATTGAAGTTCAGATTTCGTTGTAGCTTTGTGCTTCTGTTTAAATATGTATTTCACTTTGTTCCTACATCTAGATCTGTGGCATCAGAGTGGTTTTCTCTTTATCTATATTTCTATGCATGTCCCCAACAAGGCCGACATATAAGGATTTAGGACTTGAACTGATTGAACCCTTATGGTATCGGCCTCGTCGACCCTGATGACATTCCATGACGGAAGAAAAAAAATACAAGGGAGTAGGAGATCCTTTCAAAATGTTGATCAAAGAAGCCCTCGAGCGACAAAGGAATGAGATGATGGATAACTTTTCCCGGGTCCTTCGATGAGAATCAGCGAGTGAAGCATCTTCATCTAGTAGCCACCTTGGAGGCGCCAACCCCTTCACAATACAATTTAAATTTTAAATTCCTATATTTGAAGGCTAGATAAATGCAGATGTAAATGCTTAAATCTACTCGAAGGATATTTTTCAGTCCATAATTTTTCCAATAGGGAAAACATTACTTTTTCACTCCTTAAGGCCACCCCCTACAACAAGGACTAGTGGAAAACCATATGTGAGTAGAGGGACGAGAAGGAACCCTCAATATTTTCAATCCCACCTACCTGGAATTATTTATGAGATGCCATCAAGGAACAATATTACCATGTCGTGAACTATTAATACAATTACATAAAATGGACCACACTATGGTAGGAAAGGGACCAAGACATGTCAGAGTTCACAAATATTTTTCATATCATTCACACGAAGTTGGGTATAAAAACCTTCAAGTGGAATATGGTAGTCAAGTATTATGGTTGTCTACATAAATACATCTAAGATGAGGGAAAGTTCCTAGACATATCCTTGCTTGGCACTGCATATTGTGAGCCTTGGTATTTCACCAAGAGTGTTGCAACTCCCAAGGGCTTCTCAACTCTATTTATCAACTTGGGGTTCGTACAAACTTTGAGGTGACAGTGTTATATGAATAGTAGATGGAATTGTACTCATGCCACACTCAACAAGGACATTTGTTAAATAGTGCTCCAAAACCATTCTTCTTATTGAATTAGAAGGAAAACTAACTAATGAAGATGAAATTTAGAAGCTACCTCTAATGATAAAAAGGAAAATGCTTTTTGAACTCCAACTTGTAAATTTTTTTGAAACAATTCATGAAAAGATAAGAGCTACACTACTTGGAAAAATGGAACTACGTTATCTTGGAATCGACCATCTAGCTACCAAATCTAACTGAAGATTCCATGCATCATCTATCTAGCTCACACTTGCATATAAATCAATGTTCTATTTGTGTCAAATATGTGATAAACAAGCTAATGCTCTTTTATTTTGCAGTGAAGGAAAAGGATGGTTGGAGTGGCCTAGTTGTTGTCGTTGATCATGGAGTCACAGCTGGGGATCAAATTTCTTCTAAACTAAGTCCAAATTGCATCAAAGGTCAAAACAGGTGGAGAAACATGATACTACAAGTATGGTACAAGTGGCTGCTACAGGTGCCTTGTATTGCTACAAGAAGGCTTGTAACGCTATAGGAAGGTTGCCAAGAAGGTTTTGGAGGTAGGTATTATGGGCTCAAGGGATGGCAAGGTGGATGGAGGTTTAGGTAAATGTGTGAAAGGTGACCAAAAGCCCTATCTAAGCTCAAAGCCTTTATAAGGCTTATTTTTCACTAGGAGAGTTGCTCATGGTGATCTAATAGAATGATCTCAAGAATAGAACTTTGAAGACAAAATTTGGGATTCATAAAAGAGGGTGAGGAAGTCCAAGATTGGGGTGGTGAAAGGCCACTTTCCTATAGATTCAAACAACCCTGCAACATCACATGCATATACCCTTTTATCTTTTAGAAAATGCAACAACTAATAATAGAAAAGATGAGTTGAATTTAAATTCCATCTACTGTATGCCAAAAACTCTGATCTAGTCAATAAATAAAATCCTAAGCTACAGTAAGCACATGCAAAACAAAATGACTAACATAGACCTTATTTCAAGAAATCATAAACATAGCATTTTTGGATTGTGATTGTATATCCTTTCATTCATGCTCCCATGGGAGAGATGAGATAGAGGTTGCAATCATAATATTTTGAGGGGTTATTTTCTAATGAAATGTAGAAAACTAATAAGCACTCTAAACTACAAAGAAATACCAATACATAAGAGGGACCTAAGCCACTGGGGTTGGGCCCAAACCCAAGAGCCTTTGCCCTCTAGAACTAACTCAATGATTAACCAATAATAATTTTCTCATTATAATTGCATCAATGTCAAATCACATAATGAGTCAAAAATAACAGTGCCAAGTGCTTGAGCTCGAATCCTAATGAGCTCTCTTACATGTTGATTTATACAAGAGAGTAGCTACTAACAGCTCCCTAGAAAACAAGAATGTTTTTCTCCCATAACTCGAGAAGGGTGGACCTTGATCTTCCTTAACTACACTTGCTTGGCTTCCAATGACCTCATCTTTCTTGGCTACCAATGACCTCGATCTTATGGGAAAGAGTGTGGTGATCTTGGCTAATTTATGTAGTTAAGGATGTGGGAAACCCCCCAAAATCTCTCCTATTTGTCTAATCTGAGCTCTTGCATGGAAATTATCTAAAAAATGCTTGATTTCCTTCAATTGAAACATATTATGCCACATTACATATCAAAACATATTTTACCTCTCTCACTAAGAATAATATAACAAAAATTGTAAATAAATGTGAGAAAGGGATATCTAAAGTTACAGAATGGAATTATGACCCTTATGATCTAACTATTGATGAGCCTCATCATCACCCCCCCTACTGAAATTGTTTCTCATACTATGAGCAACTCAGTCATCTATGTCCATTTATTTCATGGCTCTGGTTGCCTCCCTGACATCCCAAGGTTCCTCAGATGGTGTGCCTTCTTGGGGATAGAAACCTGCATCCTTTTCTACCTCTATGTTGAACCTTGGAATTACCCTCTCCTTGACAACTTTTCTCACTTCTTTTCCTTGCCTTTCCATAAGATTACAAATCCCCATCAATGATAAATGATAGATTTTGTCTTAAGGAGAAAATTAAATGATTGACATGTTATATTTTTATGTTTTTTCTATTTGAATAAGTTTTTGCAAATTAGCTACAGAACTCAGCCTATTCTATAGCTAATTGTGTATTTCGTAGTTATTTCCATGGTCTGGCAGGTTCCAGGTGTCAAACGAAGAAACCAGCCACATGGGCATCTCTATAAACGGCTTCACATGAATCCTATCCTAGTCACTTAGCCTAGATCGATAAAAAAGCCAGCTCAAGACCACAGTCAAAAGTGAAGTCAAACATATGAAACCCAGAAGCAATAGGACTCTTTGTCTACTCTTTTGTGGTTAATTAATAAATCCAGCAGTTTTGTTGCAACATTAACTCAGATCAGCCACATGTGTTAACGGTTCTATGCAACCATCTTGCTCGAATTCAAGTCACATGTAGCTGATCACACATTTACGCACTCCTCTTGTGATATGTGTAGACCACCTGTAGCTAAATTTCCTCAAAGACAGTTATGAATATTTTCTTTCAAATACTAGTTGTACAGAACCAAGAAGGGTTTGAAGTTTTTAATGTATTAAGCTCAGACTTGCAGCTCTATAATTTTGAGCTTTTGTTCTTGTTTATAATATAAAGTTGTGTGTTGACCAATGATCATTTGAAAGAGTATTTTCAACTAGTTAGCAGCTCAATCCAGTCAGTTGCAGAGGGCCCTTGCACTAAAGGAGGTTTTCTTTTCATTTGTTTTCTGTTTAATTTTAATTTCATCATTTTCTTATAGCAGTGTTTCTAACAGGTTGATTTCTTGTAGTTTGATTTCTTTTAGTTTTGATCAATAGCATAATTTTAGAATTCAATTGTGTGATCTTGTTTCTCCATTCCATTTCATAAAGGAAACAACTTTGTTTCTAAATAGAGTAAGGTTGAAAGTAATGAGAATGCATTGTTGACTAGTTTACTCACTGTTTTTGTTATTTATTTTCTAGTTCAGATTGCCAATGCACTGTGTTAACGAATGTTTTTGATCACCATTTCAAGTTGATACCCATCCTAAACTAAATGGTTAACATTCGCTTTACACAATGGTTGAAACCGATCAGTTACCTTCTGCATGTTTTTATTTAGTTCTCTAGATCATGAAGTACATAAAGTTGTTTGTATTCCATCTCAAGAAGGTTATCTTTCAAAATTGAGGGATAGAGTAACTAGAAGTACTTCAATTAATTTCATTCTCTGTTTTTATTTCAGAGTGCCTCATAACTTCACCTCTTAATTCTAAGAATTAGATTCATGACTTAGGATTAATGACAAGATAGGACAAATGCTTTGTTTTCCTTCTTTTAACTTAAATTTTGACTAGATTTAAGCTCTTGGTTCAGCTTTAGGAAGTTTAGATTCAGTTTCTCATAATTCAGTTTGTACATCATTAGGAATCAAAGAACAAAAGCCCCCAAAACAATATAAAAATACAAAACAATGAAGTAGGAAGGGTTAACTAAGGACATATAGTTTTGGGTTGTGTTATATTCTTTCCACGACTAGCCCACGTAGTTAACCAGGGGGTTAGAGGGGGCTAGAGCCCCCCCTTCATTGCGTCGATTGTGTAGTGGGGGGGGGTCCCATGGAGTTTGAGGTGTACCCATAATCCCACTTTATGGAGTCTGGGGCAGCGCCCCAGAAAATTTTGGTTTTGGACCCTATTTTAGGTTGGGTGGACCCACCTATGATTTTGTCCATGATTTTCGCACATGTTTTTTGGACGCAATGGTTTTCGGTCCATGGTTTTGGACACGATGATTTTCGTTCCATGGTATTGGATGTTTCAGCATGTATAAATATGTATTGTAACATTGAAAGAAAAATAATGAAAAATCAAGCTGTAGTCTCGGTTTTGGGATCGAGGGGAAAATATGTGTATATGTGTTTTATGTGTTATGCTCTCGCATTGTTTATTTTATGTGTTTAAGAATTCATGTGCAGGTAATTTCTGTACGGGGTTAAAACCTACATTTGGTATCAGAGCTATTTTGGCTTCAAGGGGATGCCTTTGTTGCTAACGGGTTTCGCTTAGGCCTGTGGTAGACCCTATTCAGTGGGAGATCTGTGAGATTGATTCTGTTGGTGACTAAAGATGGTGAGCAGTGGAAAGATAGAGATCGAGAAATTCAATGGTCAAGGTTTTGAGTTGTGGAAACTCAATATGGAGGATCTATTGGTGGATAAAGATCAGTGGATTGCAGTAGATCCAGGTACTAAACCAACAGGAGTGTCTGATGAAGAATGGAAGAAGTTGGATCGAAAGGCAAAGAGCAACAAATGATTGTGCATTCAGATTCAGTATTGTTGAATGTATAAGGAAGCTACGGCGGAGGCTTGGTGGGACAAGTTAGGGACTTTGTACAACTAGTCTCTGGTGAATAAATTGGTTCCTCGGAAAAACTGTGCAACCTGAGGAGAAGAGGAGACTCCGGATAGAATTGAACACTTAATACTGTGGTAAGTTAGTTATCTATTGAATTGACTCAAGTGCATCCTTTACTTCACTCCCCATAGAGAGTGGTTCTGCGAGTATGAGAAATATGATGGTGGTGATGTCTTCTTGGGGGATGATAGGAAGGCTAGAATCATTGGTCGTGGAAAAATAAAGTTGAAGTTGCAAGGTGGAAGGGTTAGAACACTTCCGGGTGTTCTAAATATTCCTTCATTAGCCAGAAATCTGATTTCTATAAACAAGTTGGATGATGCAGGTGTAAAAACAGTGTTCAAGAAGGATACTTGCAAGATGGTTCAAGGAGCACTGGTATTGATGCGGGGAGTTCAGATTGGAACTATGTACAAGATGCAAGGTAGCACTCTTGTTGATGGGTACAACAAATCTATGGTTCCTGAAAGTGGAGCAGAAAATCTAGTGGTCTTTGGAGAGAAGACCATGTTGTGGCATCAAAGGCTTGCACATATTGGAGAGAAGGGCCTTCAAATACTTAATGATAAAGGTATGGTAGAAGGAATGAGTAATAGCTCTCTGGATTTTGATTTATGTGAAAATTGTGTATATGGGAAGCAGAATTGGGTGAGTTTCCACTCTGATGGTAAGAGGGAGAAACAGATATTAGAGCTTGCGTACAGTGATGTGTTTATACCTGTGAAGGTTCCATCACTGGGTAATTTTGTGTACTATGTATCATTTATAGATGACTTCTCAAGGAATACATGGATATATTTCCTTAAGAATAAATTTGAAGTCTTTGAAAGGTTTAAGGAATTTAAGGCTCTCATGGAAAATCAGACAGAGAAGAAGATAAAGGTGCCGAGGACAAATAATTTTGGAGAGTTTTGCAACAAGGAATTTTGAATAATTTTGTAAGAAGTGTGGTATATCACGGCAGAAGACTACTCCATACACACCTCAACAAAATGGAGTAGCAGAAAGAATGAATAAGAAATTGATGGAAAGGGCAAGAAGCATGCTCAGTGGTGCCGGGTTAGGACAGGAATTCTGGGCAAAGGCGGTGGATACTGCATGTTACCTAGTCAACAGGTCACCTTCATCAACGTTGGAGGATAAGACTCCACAAGAGGTATGGACTGGTAAGAAACCCTCTCTTTCACATGTAAGGGTATTTGGATATAATGCATATGTACATGTTCCAAAGGAGAAATGAACCAAGTTTGATAGTAAATCTGAAAAATGCATATTTATTGGGTATAAGGATGGTTTAAAGGTTATAAGCTTTGGAACCCAGTAACAAGGAAGGTTGTGTACAGCTGAGATGTGGTGTTCAAAGAGGTGAAAGATGTTATTAAACATGAAGTTCAACCAAAGGAACCTGAGGAGATAGAGTTTTAGGTAAAGGAGGAAGAATCAGACTCTATAGCAGAGGAGGAATTAGAAGATGAAGAGTCACAAACTCCAGCTATGAGAAGATCAGTTCGAGAAAGAAGGCAGCCAGAAAGGTATAGTCCATCTGCTTTCTGTGTTGGGTGTGGAGCATGATTATTTAGAGGTCTTTGTTTTAGCCGGATGTATACCCCAAGAATTTTGTACACCCCTCTACACAGGGGGTCCAACTGGGGGGTCCGGGGGCCAGCAGTCCCCCGGAGGGGGTTTCGGGGCCAGCACCCCCGAAGCTAAAAACAGATGTAAAATTGCCTTATAAAATTATAGTAATTTCTAGTCAAGCTGGGTCGTTCATTAGGTGGATGATCTGATGGTAGAACTTATGTTTAGTTTAGGGTTTTTTTCCCTAGAAGGAAACCCCCTTTCTTTGTATGAGGGCATTGTATTGAGGTTGTGTAATAGATGTGTATTCTCCAAGCGAGAAATAAAGAGGTGAGACTATGAGAGAAAACAGAGTATATTATAGCAGATATGTTGTAGGTTGTGTCTCTTCATTTTGTTGGATAATAGGAAGAAAGGACTGGCCGTCGAGGTGGACGTAGCCCAAATTGGGTGAACCACGTATATCTGTGTCTCTCTGGTTTTATGTGTTTTCTGTGTTTATATTTATGCAATATTCTATGTGTTCCATTGCTCTGTAATCTATAATTTTTTAACATTTTGTTCAAATTTTGCTTTCTAACCTGATGTCAGTAGCCTGATGTATGCAATGGTTTGTACTAGACCAGACATTACACATGCAATGGGAGTATTGAGAAGGTTTATGTCAAAATTAGGGAAGGAGCATTGGACAGCAGTGAAGTGGGTTTCCAGGTATTTGCATGGCACTAGTGATTATGGTTTGTGCTACCAAGGAAGATCAGGATTGGACATAGTTTTGGATATCCATGGCTTTGTTGATGCAGACTGGGCAGGAGAGAAGATCTACAAGTGGGTTAGTGTTTAACCTATTTTGAGGTGCAGTCATTTGGATGAGTAAGAAACAATCTGTAGTGGCACTATCAACTACAGAGGCAGAATACATGGCAATCACTCATGCAACCAAGGAAGTAGTTTGGTTGTAGAGATTGTGTTCAAGTATGGGGTTAGTACAGGGAGCTCTAAGGATAGACTGTGACAGCCAAAGTGCAATTTTCTTCGCAAAGAACACCGCATATAATTCAAAGACAAAGCACATTGATGTTCAGTATCACTTTGTGAGGGATATGATAGAAGACAAAAAAGTGTTGCTGGTAAAGGTGGAAACTTTGAAGAATCCTGCAGATGCATTGACAAAATCTATGAGCTCTGAGAAGTTCTCTTGGTGTAGAGAGAAAATGGGTGTTTCAGGGCTGGAAAAATGACTAAGCTCTCTTGTGGCCCCCTATGGAAAGAAAACAACAAGTGGGAGAATGTTGGGTTGTGTTATATTCTTTCCACGACTAGCCCACAAAGTTAACTGGGGGGTTAGAGGGGGCGGAGCCCCCCCTTCATTTTTCCGATTATGTAGTTGGGGGCAGGGAGGGTCACATGGGGTTTGAGGCATACCCATAACCCCACTTTATGGGGTCCGAGGTAGTGCCCCGAAAAATTTTGGTTTTGGACCCTATGCTAGGTTGGGCAGACCCACCTATGATTTTGTGCATGACTTTCGCACATGTTTTTTGGACGAAATGGTTTTCAATCCATGGTTTTGGATGTGATGGTTTTCAGTCCATGGTATTAGATGCTTCAGCATAAATAAATATGTATTGTAACATTGAAAAGAAAATAATGAAAAATCAAGCTGGTAGTCCTGGTTTTGGGTCCAGGGGAAAATCTCTATGTATATGTGTTTTATGTGTTATGCTCTCGCATTGTTTATTTTCTGTGTTTAAGAATTCATATGCAAGTAATTTCTGTATCGGGTTAAAACCTACATATAGTGCACTACACTTCATGAGCTTACAAACCTCGGTTGATAATTCATGCAAGCAATTTAGGACACTAAATTGACTAAACATTTTGGCACCATTGCCGAGGAAGTGTAATTAGATAACCTTATCCCTTACATTCAAAAACAATGATATGCATAGAGAAAGAGACTCTAGGGGTAGATTTATAGCTAGAGGCAAGAGTTCAATTCCTACAACACCACCTACTCCACCAAGAAGAAGAAGAGATACACCTTCATCTCATGCTCATACTCCTAGCCATAGAAATCCTGAAGTTCTAAGGTCAAAAATCCAATCAAAAGCATCTCCTATTTCATCTACTGAGGCAGTCCTAGAGGAGAAAAAACTTTGGTCTCCAACAGAAGGAGTAGCCTTTTTCACCTCCATAGGGGAGCACATTTTAGTTGAATAATTAGGAATACCTAGTGAGAAAGAAGAAGTAGAACCTCTCTCCCACATACCATTAATAAAGGAACTAGAGGAAGAGAAAGTAACCTTGCAGGTTGAACCTTATCCCAACTCTGAAGAAACTATAATGGCAGAAGAAGAAGAGGATGGAGAATTCACACTATTTGGAGGAGGGGGAGAGGAAGAGGTAGAGAAAATAATGGAGGAGGTAGAGGAAAGAATGGAGGAGGCAAAGGAAATAGGGAAATAGATAATTCTTTTGGATTCCCTATAGTGGATGAAGAAACAAATGCCACAATGAAAAATATCTCACCTTTTGTCCTCCCAAATTTCCATGGGTTAAAAAGTGAGGATCCTGAAACATTTTTATTTGAGTTGGAAGTCTTGTGCAGAACCTATGATTACTTAGAAGACTCTCAAAAACATAAGTTGTTTCCTTCAACATTGAAAGGAGCTTCTTTGAAGTGGTTCATGGGGTTAGTCACTCAGTTCATTAGAACATGGAATGACATGAAGAAAGTGTTTTTAGATAGGTATTTGAATTATTGCATGCCTACCAATCACAAGGATGAAGTGTTTAAAAAGATACAAAGAGAAGATGAAAATTTGGAGGATTTAATTGAGAGATTCAACTATAACTTGAAAAGATCCAAGATGTACAATTTAGGTGAAGATACCTTAAAAGATCTTTTATTAAAAGTCATTAGAGATGAGTGGATAGATATCCTTAACACGATGGGGAAGGGAGATATCTCTCAATTCCCATTAAGTGACATAGGAGAATTATGTGTTCATCTCTCAAGAGGGAAATCCAAAACCGGAAAAGGTCCAAGAGATCCTTCTCTTGCTAGAGTGAATAATTCTGCAACTAGATTAGTGAGTAGGGTAGAAATTGGGAATATGCTTGATGAATTCAAAACAAATATTCTAGGGAGCCTTAGTGAGCAAATAGACACCCTTAAGTTGCAAAACAAGAAAAAAATTGAGGCTGATGCTTTAGCTATTTTCTGTCCCAAATGCAGAAAAAAAAAACACGCTTTAAGAGAATGTCTTTTGGATGCAAAAATCATAGAGACTTGTATGATTTGTTCAGAAAACCATGATACCAAGGGTTGTCCTTCAATTCCAGGTCTTAAGGCTATTTTTCAAGAAGAAACAATTCCAAATTCAGCATAAGCTCTTTGCTTTGTCTCTAGAAGACCTTGGCAGGGGGCACAAAATCAAGGATTTAACAATCAAATGTATCTTCAGCCCCCACCAAATTGGAATTCTTGGCAGCAACTTTGGCCTCAACCTTTCTCAATCTCAACCTTGGGCTCAAGGAGTACAATATACTTATGGAAGATTTTCTCAATATTATAATGGTAGGAAAAATAGCAAATATAATGATGGGAAATTTTGTCATACAAAAATATGTAGATCCAGGAAGTCCAATTGTGAAAACACATATGGATGGAGTTGAAATTCCAAATACATTGATTGATTTAGGAGCAGCAATAAATATCATGAGAAAACAAACCATGGAATAGCTCAAGCTTCCTAATCTTCTTTATACACCTACATTACTGAAATTAGCAGACAGATCTGTAATCAAACCAAATGGTGTGTTAGAAGATATTGTAGTATCCTTAGATTCTTGGGAATATCCTGTTGATTTTATGATCTTAACCCCTAAGAACAATCTAGGAGGACATCCACTCATATTAGGAAGACCTTGGCTGGCCACAGTTGATTCTTTCATTAGTTGTAGATCTGGTGACATGTATATTTATGATCGGAATTCAACAAAGAAATTCACTTTGTATCCTCCAGCAAGAACAATCACATAAATAGATGACAAAGAATGGATTGATGATGAAAATGACATTCATCCTCTCTTTACTATTTCAAACATTAGTGAAGATAGTCAAATTTTGAATACAATGGAGAATTTTGAATCATCTCCAGAATATGAACATGATCAATTCCAAGAAAAATCCAATATTGAATATTTGTCATCTAGGCAGATGTCTCTTTATTCTATGGAAGGATATGGTAGCTCTACAATTGAAATCTTTCCAGGGAGAACATTGAACATAAACAATAACTTGGAGAAATTACAACAGGAAAAGCTAATCAAGACATTGCAACAACATTCTACTGCATATGCATGGGAATATATTGACATGAAAGGAATTAGTCCTAAGAATTGTATACATCACATATACATTGAGGAAAATTGTAGACCTATCAGACAACCTCAAAGAAGGATGAATCCAAATCTTAGGGAAATTGTGAAAGAAGAGCTGAAAAAACTGCTGAATGTAAACTTCATTTACCCAATTTCAGACAACCAATGGGTTTCCCCTTTAGTGATTGTGCCTAAAAAGAATGGTAAATGGAGGGTGTACATTTATTATTGAGAATTGAATAAATCTACCCTTAAAGATCATTTTCCTTTACCATTTATAGATCAAGTGTTAGATACATTAGCAGGTAAGAAGTATTTCTCATTTTTGGATGGTTTTAGTGGTTATAATCAGATTCGGGTGGCACCTGAGGATCAAAACCATATTTACTTGTCCATGGGGAACCTATGCCTACCAAGTACTTCCTTTTGGATTATGTAATGCACGTGCAACATTCCAAAGAGAAGTACTAGGAATTTTTTCTGATCTAATACATGATTGTGTAGAGGTATATATGGATGGCTTTACAGTCTATGGGAATACATTTGAAGAAGCTTTGGAAAATTTGGAAAATGTTCTTAAAAGATGTAAGGAAGCAAACCTTTCACTAAGCCATGAAAAAAAAATTGTGATGTTTACAGAAGGGATTGTTTTAGGACATCACATTTCAAGAGATGGAATTAAAGTTGATAAATCTAAAGTTGAAGTCATCTCTAAATTATCAATTCCAAATTTCCAAAAGGATGTAAGAAGTGTTTTAGGATTTATAGGATACTATAGACGATTTATATAAAATTTCACTAAAATAGCACCCCCACTCTTCAAATTACTCACCAAGGATAGTGAATTCAATTGGAATCCTGATTGCCAGTTAGCATTTGAGACTTTAAAAACAAAAAATTCTGAAGCACCCATTTGAGAGGTCAAAATTGGAAACTACCTTTTCACATTTCAACAGATGCTTCAGATACAACTCTGGGAGTTGTATTGGGACAAAAAGATTTGATTCCCTATGCCATCTACTATACAAGTAAGAATTTGACTCCCACTGAGTTAAATTATACTGTAACTAAAAAGGAATTTTTAGTTGTTGTTCATGCAATCAACAAGTTCAGACATTATATAACAGGCTATGAAACATTTGTTCATACAGATCACTCTGTAATTAGATACTTAATGAATAAACCTATTACTAATAGCACAGTTACAAGATGGCTATTACTCTTGCAAGAATTCAATATTACTGTGCTAGATAGACGTGGAAAACAAAACACAGTTGCTGATTTCTTGTCCAGAATTCAAAATATCAAAGATGACACTCCTGTTGAAGATAAGTTTCCTGATGAATATCTTTTTTCAGTGACTACTCAGACTCCTTGGTTTGCAGATATTGCCAATTACTTAGTCACAGGGAAATTGCCTTCACATTTGTTTCCTAGAGAGAAAAGAAAAATAATTCAAATAATTGCAAGATACTCATGGATCACTAATGAATTGTATAAAACAGGTCCAGATCTCATGATCAAAAGATGTGTGAGGGAAGATGAAATGAGTGAGACTATTAAGGCATGTCATGATGAACCGTGTGGTGGACACTTTGCTGACAAGAGGACAGCCTATAAAATCCTTTATTTAGGATATTATTGGAAATCCATCTTCAAAGATGTCAAAGAATATGTCAGGAGGTGTGACAGCTGCCAAAGGGTAGGGAAACATGCTCCTTCAAATGAAATGTCACTACAAATTCAGGTACTCATTGAACCTTTTGGAAAATGGGCCTTGGATTTTGTTGGACCAATTAAACCCCCATCTAAGCAAAAGAAGTCTATATTGGTATGTATTGATTATGTCACTAAATGGGTAGAGGCTAAAGCATTACCTTTTTCTAATGAAAAACTGTAGTTAATTTTCTTTTTGAGGACATCTTCACTCGTTTTGGTGTTCCAAGAGAAATTGTGACAGATCATGGATCTCAATTTACATCTAAAATGGTGAAGGGTCTTGTGGAAGATTACAAGATAAAACATAGGAAATCTACTCCCTATAATCCACAAGCAAATGGTCAAGTTGAATCTACAAATAAGGTGATTGAAGGAATTCTCACTAAGACTGTGCATGTACATAAAAGAGATTGAGCAGAAAGGCTTCCTGAAGCCTTATGGGCTTATAGAACTACATGGAGGAACATAACGGGACATACACCCTATGAACTTGTTTATGGGAAACAAGTCCTATTCCCTATAGAGTTTCAAATCAAAACCTTCATGATGGCAATCTAATTGGGACTGGATATATCAAAGGCACAAAAACATAGATTGGAGGAACTCAATGAGCTTGATGAAATCAGGCAAGATGCAATTCATAGAGCAAGTATAGTCCAACAGAAGAGGGCTAAATGGCATGATAAATATATCAATGAGAAGAAGTTTCAAGCAGGAGATTGGCACTGTTGTTCGATTCAAAGTTCAAAGATTTTCAAGGGAATTTTCAAACTCATTGGCTTGGGCCATATGAGATTGAATAAATCTTTAATAACAGAGCAGTAAAGGTAAGGACAATAGATGGAAACAAAATACCTCTTCTTGTGAATGGCCATCAGTTGAAGATATATCATAAACCAATTTCAAGAAAGGAGTTCATTAAGATTTTCTAGAATAACTATGAAATGATGTTAGTGAAGAAAATTTATTCTTTATTTTCCTAAAAAAAACAGAAAATAATAATAATAATAATAATAATAAATTGTATGAGTTTGAAAACCAATCATTGATTGGCATACTTATACAGAAAAATACAGGGTGAAAATCAGAGATTTCTGACATCCTATATTTTCCATTTCCTTTCTGTAATAAGTAGTGACAAAAAGCTACATTCATTTGCAGTTTAGAATCTACAAATTCATAGTCTCATTCCGTTTTCATTTTATTTTACAGTTCCATTTCATCTCACTGTCATATTCCATTTACATTTTATTTTTACAGTTTTACTCCATTTCACCCTATTTCCCATTTTATTTTACATCTCATTTCATATCATTGTCATAACCCATTTCCATTTCATTTTCACACTAATATTACATAGCCATACTTCACTTTTCCTTCTTTTCATATTCTGCAGTTGATTCCATTCTGCAGCTAATCTGATTTTGCAGCTACAGCTTACTTATCAGCTCTAGAACAATTTTATAGCTCACAAATAAATCATGAATGTAGGAAATTGAAGAATCATGTTTTGGAGACCAAGCATGCTAAAAGTACCTGTGGATCAACACCAAAGGAGTTATCAAGCAAAAGGTTAAGTTCTAAAGGTAAAATGCAAAATTTATTTCAAATAGAAAGTTAAAAACATAAGTCATATATAATATGAATAATCGTTTGTCTCCTTAACAAGTCATCCTTTGATTTGACTTCCACTTCATTATACCACATCTCCACCACATCTTCCATACTCGGTACCAAATGGTCCATAATAATTTCATCATACCACATCTCTGCTACACTCTCCATACTATGTACCTAAACAGTGCCTAATAACTCCATCTGTTAACGATCAAGACTACGATGTGACCAACATATACACACCTCTCCAAACCCTCACCGTCTACTTATTCCACGCAAACCCATAGTTATTTTTCACCATACCTGCAGTTAGTCCATTTCATAATCGAGGAGAGTAATTCTGAAGGTTAAAAAAACATTCTGCGAAACAGAAGCCATGGGACTCATTGTCAGGATAGAGCCAGTAGGAGAAAAATATATGGAGGGATTCCCACAAATCAAGGAGATGCTGCAGAAGGCTGGATGGCTCAATTTCATTGAAAAATTTGATGGCTTTCACAAAGATATCACAAAATATTTTGCTATATCATTTGATGGTACATAAATGGAAATTGGAGACATTAAGTTTGCAATAACAAAATCCTACATAACAGAGGCTACAAAACTACCAAGAGATGGTGAGAGACAGTTTAAAAATAAGGAATTCCACAGTGAATCATGGAAAGTGATCCTCATGAACCCAAGTATGGATGTCTTTGTGTTTAGAAAAGGAATTCCTATTTTAGCACTTAAAAATAAATGGAGAAGCATGCTTTTGATATTACAGAAATTCATTACTTGTGAGGGGAGATTTGGGTGCATGTATATCTATCCTATACATTTATTGATGAACTTTATAGAAAATGGAGACATCAACCTCCCTTTCTTCCTACTAAACAGTTTAAGAAGGATGGCTTCAAATGTACAAAATAAAATAGAATTCCTAGACACAACCATGTACCATCATGGGTTGGTAAAAATACTGGTTGAGTTTCATTTGGAAAGAATAGGAGATATTTGGGAAAATTTCCTGATAAGAAACTATTTCCAAGAGGAACCAGAATCACAGAAAAATGATGAAGAGCTAGTCTTTGAAAAATTGACAGAGATCAGGGAGAAAATCAAGCAAAAAGGGAAGATGAAAAGAAATCTGGTGGAATTACTGGGAACAAACCTGAATATTCATTACAAAAAGATGATGAAAAATTAATCTCTGAAAAATTGACAGAGTTTAGGAAACAAATTAAGGGAAAAGAAAATATAGGAAAGGAGAAAAATGGTACAAAGGAGGAGAACATAAGCCCTCTACAACTTAGAAGGAGCTCTAGACTCCGAAGTTTGGTAAAGAAGGTATCATCAAAGGGAACAGAGTTCATAAATCTAGAAGAAGAAACCCCAGTACCATCTCCTGATAATGTTCGATTTACACACAGTCCTCAAATCTCTCCTAAACAGTATTTCGAAGGCATCCCTGGAAAAGGATCTCTAGGCATAGACCCAATGCAGCAACAAATTTATGATTATATAGAATCATTGGAGAAGAAAAGTGCCTTAATGGATCCAAAATCCTCACCTAATCCAGAACTCTTTGTAAATCCACAAGAACCTCTAACTAACTCTCTCAAACAAGAAAACTATGAGTTAGAGATATTGAGCAAACACATCAAGAAAGGAAATGAAACCCTGAGGGAACAAAGTAAATTGGATAAAGCTATTCATGATAATACAATACTACACCTAGGGCTATGATACAAGAAGAATAGGAAGTTGAAGAGTAAGAATAGAAGCTTGAACAGAACAGTCATCAACCTTAAATACAGGCTTCTTATGAAGAAACCCAAGATGGCAGTCACTTCAAAGAGGGGAAAAACAAGAAAACTAGATGTATTAGCAGAAGTGTCTGAACAAATGCAATAGGAAAGAGGAATTCACATTTTTGGCAAATTGCATGGGGACATGAAATGATTTTGCAGTGAGGGTATGTTGAACCTCAGAATTATCCTCTCCTTGACAACTTTTCTTGCTTCTTTTCCTTGCTTTTCTATAAGATTATAGATCCCCATCAATGATAAATGATATATTTTCTCTCAAGGAGAACATTAAATGATTGACATGTTATATTTTTATGTTTTTTCTATTTGAATAAGTTTTTGCAAATTAGCTACAGAACACAGCGTATTATGTAGCTAATTATGTATTTCGTAGCCATTTCCATGGTCTGGCAGGTTCCAGGTGTCAAACGAAGAAACTGGCCACATGGGCATCTCTGGAATTGGCTCCACGTGAATCCTATCCTAGTCACCCAGCCCAGATCGATAAGAAAGCCAGCTCAAGACCACAGTCAAAGGTGGAGTCAAACATATGAAACCTAGAAGCAATAGGACTCTTTGTCTACTCTTTTGTGGTTAATTTATAAATCCAACAGTTCTGTTGCAGCATTAACTCAGATCAACCACCTGTGTTAATGGTTCTGTGCAACCATCTTGCTCGAATTCAAGTCACCTGTAGTTGATCACACATTTACACAGTCTTGTTGTGATACGTGTAGACTACCTGCAGCTAACTTTCCTCAAAGACAATTATGAACATTTTCTTTTAAATACCAGTTGTACAGAACCGAGAAGGGTTCGAAGTTTTTGATGTATTAAGCTTAGACTTGCAGCTCTGTAATTTTGAATTTTTGTTCCTGTTTATAATATAAAGCCGTGTGTTGACCAATGATCATTTGAAATATTATTTTCAACTAGTTAGCAGCTCAACCCAGTCAGTTGCAAAGGGCCCCCGCACTGAAGGATGTTTTCTTTTCATTTGTTTTCTGTTCAGTTTTAATTTCATCATTTGCTTATAGCAGTGTTTCTAACTTAGGTTGATTTCTTGTAGTTTGATTTATTTTATTTTTGATCAATAACATGATATTAGAACTCAATTGTGCAGTTTTGTTTCTCCAATCCACTTCATAAAGGAAACAATTTTTGTTTCTAAACAGAGTATGGTTGAAAGTAATGAGAATGCATTGTTGACTAGTTTACTCATTGTTTTTTTAATTTATTTTCTAGTTTAGATTGTCAATGCACTGTGTTAATGAATGTTTTTATCACCATTTCAAGCTGATACCCATCCTAAACTAAATGGTTAACATTCACTTTACACAATGGTTGAACCTGATCAGTTACCTTCTGCAAGTTTTTATTCAGTTCTCTAGATCATGAAGTACAAAAAGTTGTTTGCCTTCCATCTCAAGAAGGTTATCTTTCAAAATTGAGGGATAGAATAACTAGAAGTACTTCAGTTAATTTCATTATCTGTATTTGTTTCAGCATGCCTCAAAAATTCACCTCTTAATTCTAAGAATTAGATTCATGACTTAGGACTACTGACAAGATAGGGAAGATGCTTTATTTATCCTTCTTTTAACTTATATTTTGACTAGTTTTAAACTCTTGGTTCACCTTTAGGAAGTTTAGATTCAGTTTCTCATAATTAATTTTGTACATCATTAGGAATCAAAGAGCAAAAACCCCCAAAACAATATAAAAATACAAAACAACGAAGTAGGAAGGGTTAAATAAGCACATATAGTGCACTACACTTCATCAGCTTACAAACCTCGGTTGATAATTCATGCAAGCAATTTAGGACACTAAATTGACTAAACACTCTATCCACTCCTTCTTCGCTTATGCTTCATTTCTTCCTTCTTGTAGTGCTAGAAGAAAGGGTGGACTAATCTTAAGTCTTATTCACTTAACTTTTAATATTTGCATGATCCTCTTGTACGTGGGTGTCCTCTCCAATGCATTCCTCAACCTTTCAGGAGAGTGATATTCTCTGATCTAGAGGTTGTGGGGTAAGGCATTCCATCTCCTCTAGCAGGCTTATTGGCTTTTTGTTCCCAACAACCTGAGTGTGTCTTCAAAATGTGAGATGGCTTGTTCCTAGGTGGCAAGGTATTTGGGTGCTATGTTAACATCATTGGAAATGATGTTATGATTGCTAATGACAACCATTGGGCTCATTAGCTCTGCCCTGATATATAATGGTTCATTTTCTTCCTTTGCCATGAGACTCTTCACTTCATCGACTCTTTTCTCCTCATGAGTCATCCAAGATCCTAAGGCCATCAGCTATGTATCCCCCAATCTTGCATTGGGATCCCAAATATTCATATTAGTCAAAGTGAGTTTATGAATGTAAAACTTAGCCAATTTCATTATGTCCTCCATGCTAGCTTGATTGCAAAATTCCATGAATTTTTTGTAATGCTGAAATGGCATAGACCCATGTTGTGCTAAGGTTTTGATTTGGAATTGTAGCCACTACTCTTTGAGAAAGAGTGAATACAACTTGGATGGATGTATGCACTGTAATGCCTCCGTGTAGAGGCTTTCCATTGTGGCAAGTTGGGTTTTCTTTTCCTGCAACTTCTCCCTCAACTACATATTCTTTGCCTGTAGTTTCTCCTTCATTTTGGACTCCCTCAATCTCATATCACTTAATATTTTACCCATTTCAAGGACCTTTATTCCATAAGGCCCACGCCCTCCACCTTCTTAGACTTAGAAATTTGAATCCACCTATGGATTCTTCCTCTTTCTTCTTTTAGCTCATAGAAAGGTGGGACTATAATCTTTTGGGGAATAATTCTCCCTCCTTCAATGAATTTATATTAGGAGCTTAGGCTAGGTTGTGGACGAGGCTCCTGGAGCTCTAGGAAGTCCTTCTCAAATGTTTCTAGGGAGGATTCTACCTCATGTAGTTTTTGTGTCACATTTTGTCCCTCTTGTTGCTCATTCTACCTCTCCCGTAGCACACTCTATTTTTCTTGTAGCATACTCTACCCCTCCTGCAGCTTCCCCTTTTCTTCTTGTTGGAGGGTGGTTGGTGTCTTGGGTTGTTTGAAGGAGGTTGATTTGGTGGTGGGACTCCTTACATATGCTATAGGAGTATTTTTTATGGGTTTTAGAGAGGTGACCTCTTCGATTTTTCTTTCAGTGGGTCCCACCTCCTAGTTCTTGCTTGGGGACTCTTCAATTATGATAGGGTCCTTTGTGGGAGTTTGTGGCTTCCCTTGCTTGATCTTGTTTCTTTTCCTGGTTGTAAAATATAGGGGGGCTGTCCTTTGTCTCTTGTTTTTGGGTTTTACTGGGGTGCTCAATGTAGCTAAATTTGCAGCTACCTCTTGTTTAGTGGGCCCTGGAGACAAACTTTCTTTTATTTAGGGGTATCTCTATTTCTCTAGGCTCAGTAGTCTTCTAAAGACTTGATTTCTCTGGTTTCTCCCCCTCTTATTTTTCATCTTGTTCTTTCCCTACCTCTGTCTCTGGTTCTTCCACTATCCTTTCTACTTTTGCTTCTCTTTCCTCTTCTTCTAACCCTATTGCTTCTTCCTCTTTTGTATTGTTAAACACATACATGGCGAATGAATAATATGAAGGATAAGCATTGAATTTGTCTATTATTCACATGATATACATTTATAATACATTTTGATGACACGTGGTTTCCATATACCAAGTGGTGTCTTGGACTCCCTTTGAATATTTACATTCCACACCAACCCTTAGAGGATTAGGTGTCCAACATTCCCCGCTTAATCTGAAGGGGTATGTATGAGTCCAAGAAAAGAGATGTAATATAAAATGTGAAAAAAATGCATGACAACACTAGGTTTAATTCTCTCTTAAATTTTGGCATAAGATGGTGGTTTAAGGATGACCACCAACACTAGAACACTTAGTGCAGTTCCTGCAACTCTTCCAAATTTCGCATGAAGTTGAAGTCTTCTACTAGAGGAAGTAATCCTAATGTTTTGAAGAGGGAGATATTCAACCTGGAAAGGGAGGTCTCACCCCGCATAAAAATGGAGAACCTCAACCTAAAAGGGAGGTATCAACCTGTGGTGGTTTAAGGATGACCACCAACCCTAGAATACTTAATGCAAGTCTTGTAACTCTTCCATAACTGGAAAGAAGTTTAAGTATTATGCTAGATAAAGTGACCCCAATTATTTGAAGAGAGGTCTCAACCCCACATAGATGGTTTAAGGCTGACCACCAACCGAAGGCATGCTCAGGGGAATCTCTGTCTCTAGATACAACTCTGAATCTAGTATGGTAGGTTGTGGCTCAAGCTAGCTTGATGTGGCTTTGGGGCTTGTAGATGACCATCACTTTCCCCTTGTTAGATACAAGGTGAGAAGATGAAGAGATCTCAACTACAAGACTTTTCAATATTCAAGAACAAATCTTGTTATATGAACCAAATATCTTCTTGATTGTTGAAGCCCATTGCCAAGAAGCGATCCATCCAAGATGAATCTTTGTTCTTGCAGGAGGCTTTTTATTTAAGCATATGTGTGAATAATGAGTACACTGACCACAATTATTGCATGGATGGTCAACTCGGTTACATTGTTAGCATCTAACAACTTTTGGCTGTAAATGTGGAGGAGAAAAATCTGGGATTGGTGAAGGTGAACCACCATGAAGAAACCTAGCACTTTGAAATTGGATGGGCTTGGAATAGTTTGGAATAGAAATGACACCTCCTTATCATATCCAAGACCTGGTTTGTCCTTATTGTGGACAAGATCTTCCCAAAGTATAATGATTCAGGATGAATTTATGCTTTTGCATGCAATTTTTCTTCTTCATTGGACACTAGATTTGAATCAACTTGCTACTTATGGGAGTCGGTTTCAACGTTATGAATAGAAACAGGTTGAGAATGATGACTCCTCTATTTTAATTCCTTTTGCTAAAGCTGAGATTCAAGCTCCAAAAATTTTTCCTTCTCCTGTGTACACTGTAAACAAGTTTTAATATCACAAAGAGTGTACTTGTTGACTATCACCGTGCTTTCAGTAGTAGACACAATTATATTTCTCAATAACACTAATAACTTGTCAATTTGAGCCATAACAAGTGCACCAAATCAACAATCAATGTGCAATATTTCTTAAGGAAGGCTATACAAATAATTAAATAATTCTTTCAATTTCCCAATCAATACAACTTTACTTTCTAAATACATACACTTCTCTCTTAGCGTTGGTTTATCCCTGTTAGCAATAAGCACACTGGGAGTTTTATCAACTTTGATTTTTTTCCTTTGGGTTATTGGGTCCAAACTTCGATGATAAGCATTTTGAATAATAAAAAATAATTCAATTATAAAATAATCAACTTGGATTGTGTGCGCCTCTTCACATCTTGGTGAACCCTTCAAAGATGCGCCTTACAATAACATTAACCTTGGATTTAACTTAGGAAACTTCAACTAAATTTATAAGTTGTGCATTATGCATTCTTGAAAAACTAAAGATTAATGCAAGACTTAAATCATCTATGAATGCACTCAAAACTAGCATTCCTTCACTCTGTATGCACGCCTAATCATGAGTTCAAGTCTCAACAAACTTGAAGAATCTCGAATTCCTGCAAAACATTCGTGGCGAATTTTTCCACAACATCTGCGACTGCACCTTTGATAGTAGAAGCAAATAGAGGAAATAACGATGGAGTATTAATTTCTCCACCCAGCCAGCAACATCATGTTAGTTTTTTAAATGTCAGGGCCTGCTCACATTTTTTGGCCTTGGCTTTGAACTTCTTGGGAAGTCACCTTGATCGACCTTTTGCTAGACAATTCAAGCGATATTGAGGTTATCGTCCAGCTTTGTGGAAATCACCTGTGGACGAGCAAGTCACAGTCCATAGATCCTTTAATGTTGCAGTAATTCTTGTTTTTCAAGGTAACAATGAGCAAGGACTATGAGAGCACATTGATGGCGATGACTCCATGAACGTTCTTGAAGTACTTTTAGGGTGTCTTGAGTTTGAATTCCCCTGAGGCGAAGACGCAACAGAGGTGCTACACCCCTTGTTGATGGGGCTCAAGTTCGAATCTCTCAGTGACTCTCTAGAGGACAATGAATTATTTCTAGGCATTTGAGCCTCTGCCGACTTGGAAAGACGATTGTGACATCCTTCTAGACTTTGAAAATTGAGCGATATGCTTCTTTAGTGTCCAACTAATGATTCATAATCCTCTTAAAAATCATTGGAGCTCATGACCTTTCCCTTCCAAAACAAATGCTTTTCCTATAAGATACGAAAGAAATCACACATTGAGTACTGACAATGTAATATTGAACCAACAATGAGTTTGGGCTTCAATTCAATTCGATAGAACTTCAATTCAAACTTGTGACAGCCAAAAAAATGTGAGAAACGCCCCTTCCCTCAGCACTATCTATGCCATTATCTATCTGTCATTTTGCATAAATATTAGTGTTGTTACCTAACTAGGAAAGGTTTTAACATGACAGCATGGGGGTGATATTACACTTACCAGGCCAGTGTTACATATTAAAACCACATTTCAGACCAACGTTACATATTAAAACGCATGTCAGACTAGCACCACTTATTAAACTAAAGTGGTGAGGTATTAACAGGTAGGGACAACGTTCATATAATTATCATTCATATAACTGAAAGGTGTATATACTAATCTGATGCAATGCAACCACAACCACGGTGTACAGTCGTGGTGTACATGGCCACACAATTTCACTGACATGGAGGAGGTATTATGGTGCGGAGTCATGAGTATTCACTGTGCAGAAGGAGAGGCGTTAACCAAGCAACAGTCATGGTAATGCATTATTATGCAACATAGTAATACCACCTCACAGTCACTCCATGTCAAACAACGCAATGTTCACCCAAAATGCAATCAACACATTACCATTCAACGTAGAATACCATTCGCCATAATACCGTTCAATGCAGAATATGTATCAAATGTGTCTATATGCAATACCTACCTTCACTCTTGGCACTCACGACATGGTGATATCAGTCTTCCATACAATGCAGACTTTAAAGGTCATTCTATTTCTATCAAACGTAGAGTGTACTCCGTCCGACAGGAAAGGTTTATGTGCATTCAGTGGGCTCCAGCATACCACATTTTCACTACAAACACTAGGCAGAGGAAAGTGTGGGAGAGTTGTCTTCATGGAATTAATCACCTCATGTTAAAAATATAGAGAGGCCATAGGGAAAGAATATGCCTCGCTCTGATACCATGTCAAACACATACATGGTGAAGGAATAATATGAAGGATAAGCATTGAATTCATCTATTATTTGCATGATATACATTTATAATACATTCTGATGACCCTTGATTTCTATATAACAAGTGGTCTCTTGGAATCCCTTCGACTGTTTACATTCCACACAAACCCTTAGAGGATTAGGTGTCCAACATGTCCTTTCCCCTTCTTCTCCCTCCTTTGTTTTTCCCTCTCTTCCTCCAACACTATAAGCTGGGGTCTCACCTGATCTGAGGGTCTGTGTGTCAATGAAGGCTTCTCTATCCATCTCTATGAATTTTGACTAAAGGATAGGGATTATCAAATTTCTCAAGGCATACACCACTATAAGTTTAATGAATCCATGGTGGCATAGGTGTTGGTATTTTTCCTCTCTCACATTTTGGCTCATGTCCCTGATGAATTGTAGAAGTAAGTATGGCACACTAAGCCTTTGAGCAAGAGGAAACTCTACTTGGAACCTGAGTTCATGAAGCAATCTAAAGTGGTATGCATAGACCACACTTAGTCTTCCCTCACAAGAGATGTATTTCATAATATGGTAGGCCACCTCATCCCAAGTATACAGTAGGATTCCCTCCTAAATCCATTCTTTTCCTCGACAAGATTTTCATTCACAGTGAAGAATTTTTTTTTTAGCAGTGGCTTTCTCTTCTCTTCTCCATTTGATCCCTAGAGGTAGGGTTTCCACTGTACGAATTATTTTAGGTCTAAGTGAGATAACTAACCCCCTAACCACATTGGTGGCATTGTCCTTTGTTTGTGATTTTAGGTCCATGGAAAATTCAAAGGAAATGTCATCATCATACCCTTTCAACAACTCGAAGAATCCTAGCCACTGGTGTCTTTTAAAAATGTCTACTACACGGGCATGTATGTGGATTATTTTGGTATCTGAGGGACCCTTTCTGTTAAATCCTCCCCCCATCTCTTCTCTATTTTTTTGGCTAAGTCAGAGAGACATACTTATTTAATTACTTCAGTGTATAATTCAGTGATAGCAATGAGTTAAAATTCCATGTTGATGACAATCTCCTACATTCCCATTATTGTTAAGTCCCTATAACACTAGTGTATTCCCTAATTGTGATTAGTGTAGCCCCCTTATTGTTATTTTTGTGCCCATATAGTCCCCATATTGTTATTGTTGTGCCCCATAGAAGCCCACTATTGTTATTATTGTGCCCTTCCATTATTATTGCTAGTTCAGCTCTAATTATATTGTGACCCCTTGGGCTCCTATATATAGAAAGGAGGTTTTATCATTTGAATCATTGAATAACTGTTAATTTGTGTTATATAAAGGAGGTTTCCTCTTGAAGAGGCTAATTTTGAAGTCGTTGACCTATCTCTTTTTTTATTTTGTGAGTTGGTTGCATAACATTTGGTATCAGAGCTTTGGATTCTAGGGTTTCGCTACCGCAAACAGGTCATCATGGAATTTTTTTTATCACTTTTTTTTACAAAGATTCAGAAGCTGAGATTAAAATCTAGTGGATCCAAAATGTTGGTGAACCTTGTGTAAGAATTGCAGAACCTGGTTCACTATATTTTCGAATATATGATACAAGGAATTTAGGGTTTTTCAAGGTCCCGAATTCCATCGCAAATAGTTGACCTTGGGAAAATCGTCATAAATTTCTCTCTGATTATTGGATTCAAATTTTGTATAAAGTGATAGAAATAAGACATAATTTAGCTGGTTGGGTATTTTTTTCAAGTCCGAAGGTTGAAACCGTGATACATGGCACGTCATACAAGTTCGCTCTACTGAGTGAGTCTATAATCAGGGCATCGTGGGGGATTGGGCATAACTCGTTTTTAGATTATACAATCACGATAAGACTTGTGGGGTTGTAAAGAGGACTTGGAGGGATAACACAAGATGAAAATTTCAAACCTTGGAGATCCAAAATTACATAGATACAATAGATTCAATATCGAGCTCCTACAAAGTGAAAAAAAAATGGTGTGTAAAGTTTTGTTTGAAAAATTAGTTTGAAGTGATTCAAAGGGCATAGTGAAGAAAAATTATCATTAATTTATGCCTCGAAGAAAGAAAATAGAAACACCTAGTAAGCAACCCAAAATCTCTACTATGACTCATGAAGAAGAGGAATAAATGCAACATGATATTTCAAAATCACGAAACTAAGTGCAAAAAATTTCATTCTCACAAAAAGTAATAGAAGATAAGATGGATGGTTTTAAGAATGTAATGGAAGCTAACATGGATGGTTTAGAAGAAAACCTGAAAGGAAACATTGAATATTTGAAGAAAGACATGGAAGGCTTGAAGGGAGGTTTGGCAAAGTTGTTACAAGAAATGCTTCCTAATGGTGAAAAGGTAGTAGAGGAAACTCATGATGAGAACAAAATAAATGTTAATCATGATTTCATAGACTCTAGTGTTAGATTGAAGACCCACCATATTCTAAAGGTCGATATCATGACTTTCGATGGCAAGGATCCCGTAACATGGATACTAAAGATGGAGCAGTATTTTGATCTCCATAATGTTCAAAACACACAAAATGTATGCATTGCAAATTTATATTTGGAACCCAAATAGTTTGTATGGTATCAATGGATTTTCTCTCGTAAACAAATTGACACTTGCTCAATTTTTCTGGAGGAAATTATAGCACATTATGAGGATACCGAGAGAAACACCTTCTTTAGCCATTTGATAAATTTCAAACAAAAGGGTTCAATAGTGGAGCACATTAAGGACTTCCAAAAAATGAATATAAGGTTAAATAATATTCGAGAGGAGCATAGGATTGATTTCTTCATAGTGACTCTTAAGGATAACATCCAACATGAGGTTTGCCTTTGGAAACTTGATTCATTACTGAAGGCATTCGGGTTGGTAAGAAAAATTGAAAGAAAAATTATGGCAACAAGGAAGCCTACCATTCACAACTATAAATATGGAAGTTTCGTTGCTCCTATCCTTCCACAACCAACAAGGTTGACAACACAATAATTGGAAGAAAAAGGAGAAAAAGGGCTTTGTTATAGTTGTGATAGAAAATGCACTAAAGGTGATAAGTGTGTTGAGAAGAAATTATTTTACATCAATTGTGAAGAGGAGGAAGAAAAGGAACAAGAAATGTCAAAAGAAGAGGAAATAGACCAGGAACCAAACCCATAAAGATGAAATGAATCTGACCATATCTTGTAATGCATTGGCAGGAATTGCCACTCCTCAAACTCTCAAGATATAAGGACATATCAAGAAGAAAATTAGGTAATAGTGTTGATTGATTCGAGTAGTACCCATAATTTTATTCATTGTAAGATAGCTAAGCAATTAAATTTCTTCCTATATCCAACACCAAAGTGTCAAGTGATGGTTGCAAATGGAGGAACGATAAATTGCTCTGGAAATTGCCATAATATCAAGCTATCCATGGGATAATAGTATTGAATAGTCCAATGCTTTCCATTCCAATGGGTGGTGTTGATGTTGTACTAGGAGTCTGATGGTTACAATCTTTGGGTACGATAGATCTTAATTTTCAAGAATTTTTTTTGGTAAGGAAAGGAAGTTGAATTAAGGGGTATCGCATCGAAACCAGGAAATATAAGCAGCTCTAATGGCATGGAAAAGCTTCTAAATAAAGAAAAATGGGGTGTAATTTCATAATTCTGTTCACTAGAGGTTCAAACATCGAAATCATCTATTTCTCCAGACCTCCAAAAAGTCTTGGACAGTCATTCCAAGGTATTTGAGACTCCCAAAGGCCTCCTGACTATTCGTGATCATGATCATGTTGTTCATTTGATTCTAGGAATTATTCCTCTTAACATCATGCCTTACAGATATCCCTATGCCTAGAAGAGTGAAATTGAACGTATGGTTGCAGAAATGCTAGAGGCTGGTATAATTCAACCTAGTCAAAGTTCTTTTTATGCTCCAGTAGTATTGGTGCACAAGAATGATGGATCATGGAGCATGTGTTCGGATTATATGGAGCTCAACAAGCTCACTATTAAAGATAAATTTCCCATTCCTGTCATTGATGAATTATTGGATGGATTACATGGAGCAATTTACTTCACCAAGTTGTATCTTCGTTCAGGATATCATCAAATAAGAATAAAGACTAAAGACATTCTAAAAACAACATTTACAACTCGTGAGGGTCATTATGAATTTTTTATCATGCCTTTTGGCCTTACCAATGCACCTTCTACATTTCAAGGTTTGATGAATTCCATTTTCAAACTCTTCCTTAGAAAATCTGTGTTAGTATTTTTTGATGATATACTAATCTAGAGCAAGTCCTGGAAGGATCATGTTCAACATGTTGACATGGTACTCAAGATATTGGAGGAGAAACAATTATATGAAAAAACCTCCAAATGTTTCTTTGGAGTATAGGAGGTGGAATATTTGGGTCATATTGTATCTCATGAGGGTGTTAAGGTAGACCCTAACAAAATTAAAGCCATTAAGGAATGGAAAATCCCCACATCCATAAAGGATTTGCGAGGATTTCTCAGGTTGACAAGGTATTATCGGAATTTTTTTAAGAACTATGGGAGAATAGTAGCACCTCTAACAAAATTACTAAAGAAAGATGCATTTTCTTGGACTCTAGAATCAACTAAGACCTTTGAGCATCTTAGAGAGGAAATGTGCCAAGCACGAGTCTTAGCTATGTTAGACTTCATGAAAAAAATTATTGTGGAATGTGATGCCTCGGGAAATGGAATTGGTGTTGTTTTAATTGAAAAAGGAAGACCCATTGCTTTTGAAATTCGCCCAATCAAAGTAAAGTATTTACATAAAGCCATTTATGAGAACGAAATGTTGGCAATACTACATGCACTTAAGAAGGAGACCTTACCTAATGGGAAGGCACTTCAAGGTAAAAACATATCATGATAGTCTTAAATATTTTTTAGAACAAAGATTATCTTGAGAAGAGAAGAAAAAATGGGTCACAAAGATGTTGGGTTATGAATTTGAAATCATCTACAAAAAAGGGAAGCAAAATGTTGTTGTAGATGCACTCTCAAGAAAGGATGAGGATGTGGAAGAATTTCTTTGTGCCATTTCTATTATCAAACCAAATTGGGTAAACGAAGCAAGGGATGAATGGAAGAATGACGAAGAAGTGTGGGCACTCATTCAAACGTTGCATCAAGATCCTAGTACATATGATACATTTAGCTGGAATAATGATTCATTATGGTAGAAAGATCTCTTATACTTTTGTAAGAGTACCCAACTCAAACAAAATATTCTTCTGGAATTGCACACCTCTCCCTTGGGAATGTTCCTATGACTTTTAAAAACTTACCACAGGGTTAAGAAGGAATTTTTTTGGATGCCTTAAATTAGATATTCAAAAGTTTGTGGCAGAATGTTTGGTTTGTCAACAAAATAAAGTTGAGACAATTAAGACCACAGGTCTGTTACAACATTTATGCATTCCAAGTCAAGGTTGGGAGGAGGTTTCAATGGAGTTTATCACAGGCTTACCCAAGTCCAAAGGAAAGAATGTCATCATGGTGGTAGTTGATAGACTCACGCACAATTTTGTGCATTATATCATCCATTTAAAGCCAGTATAGTTGCTATTATATTTATGGAAACAATTCAAAAGCTACATGGAAACCCAAAGATTATTGTAAGTGACAGAGATCCTATTTTCACTGTAAAATTTTAGACTGAATTATTTACATGTCTGGGTACTCAATTAGCTCATATCTCATCTTATCATACTCAATTGGATGGGAAAACCGAGATAGTGAACAAATGTTTGGAAGGATATCTTCGTTGCTTTGTATCTGATAAATAAACAAAATGGGTCGAGTTGTTACCTCTGGATGAATGGTGGTATAACACTTCCTTCCATACTGCAGCAAAAATGACCCCATTTATGGCACTTTATGGATATCATCCACCAACCATCACATCATCTTTAAGAGAAAATTCTAAGTTGAAGTAGTGGAAGATCACATCGAGAATCAACAAGAAGTTCTCCAACTCTTAAAGGATAACCTCCCTTTGGCATAGAATAGAATGAAACAATAGGAAGATCAACATCGCAACAAAATAAGTTTTGATGTAGGCAATTGGGTATTTTTATGGCTAGAACCATATAAACAGATGTCCCTGAATCAAGCTAAGAAGGATAATAAATTATCACCAAAGTATTATGGTAATATAAGGTGTTGCAAAATATTGGTACTATGGCATACAAATTGTAGCTTCCTACACCTTCCTGAGTGCACCTAGTTTTCCATGTTTCATGCTTAAAGAAGGTTATACGTGATAAGCTCTCAGTTCAAACAATATTGCCAAAACTTGATGAAGAAGGAAAAATCATAATGGAACTCGAAGCAGTCACAGAAATAAGAACTTGACAGCTACTAAATCGATCAATTTCATAGTATCTCATCAAGTGGAAGAACTTATCCACGGAAGATTCCACATGGGAGGATGAGAATTTTATACAGAAGCATCTAGAATTACTCAAGTGTTGATGATAACACTTTTTTGAAGGAGACGGGAATGTTAGGTTCCTATAATACTAGTGTATTCCCTCATTGTTAGTAGCGCAGCCCCCTTATTCTTATTGTTGTGCCCATGTAGAGCCCATATTGTTATTGTTTTTCCCCAAAGAAGCCCACTATTGTTATTGTTGTGCCCTCACATTATTATTGCTAGGTCGTCTCTGATTATATTGTGACCCCTTAGACTCTTATATATAGAAAGGAGGTTTTTTCATTTAAATCATCGAAGAACTGTTCATTTGTGTAATGTAAATGAGGTTTCTCCCTCGAAGAGGCTAATTTTGAAGTCATTGATCTATCTCTTCTTTTATTTTGTGAGTTGGTTTCATATCAATTACTCTATTGCCATAACCTTTTAATATCACAATTAGACTGCTACTACCTATAGAATTTCAAGTGAAATTTGCATGCAATCTTATGGATGGATGATGTTATGTACCTAGGGGGGGTAATATGGGGTACCGAAGGAGGTACCCAAGGTAATAATGTAATAATGGGATGGGCCATAGTAATAAATAAGGTGGTTAACCCATGTCATATAAGGGACCACAAGTAGTTAATAATAATGTAATGGGCCCATGGTATTAGTTGATGGTATGAGTAAACCATGGTATTGATGCATGGTATTGTATGTATGAGGCCTATATAGAGGCTAGAGACTCCACATGGAGGGATATGAAGAGAAATAGTCTTGTATGAACAAGCAGATAGCTTGTGGAGTATTCTCCTTCCTTAAGGAGTGATTGTATGGTGTTGCCCTACCTTAAGGGTTTTGATAATAAAGAATCATTTCTATCTATTTCTATCTTGTTATTCTTGGGTTATTTCTATTATCATAATATTTCTGGTTCAGATATACAACAAGTGGTATCACTCTGATACCACTTGTTGTAGATCTAACCCAGAAATATAGCTCTGATACCACTTGTTGTAACTCTAACCCAGAAATAATATAGCTCCGATACCACTTGTTGTAGCTCTAACCCAAAATGATATAGATCTGATAAGAAAATATAAGATAATGCAAATAAACCCAGAAATAGATAGAAATGCTTCTTTATTATCAAACCCTTATGGTAGGGCAACACCATACATTCACTCCTTAAGGAAGGAGAATACTCCACAAGCCATATGCTTGTTCATACAAGACTACTTCTCTTCATATCCTCCATGTGGAGTCTCTAGCCTCTATATAGGCTTCATACATACAATCCATGCATCATTACCATGGTTTCCTCATACCATCAACTAATACCATGGGCCCCTTACATTATTATTAACTACTTGTGGTCCCTTATATGACATGGGTTAACCACCTTATTTATTACTATGGCCCATCCCATTATTACATTATTACCTTGGGTACCTCCTTCGGTACCCCATATTACCCCCCCTAGGTACATAACAGATGAAGGAGATAGTGGCACTTACTTTTTATCAAGTGGTCTGGGATGAGGGTGGTAATTTGGTGACCAATTTGAACCTCTATGGCTTTCCTTCACCCTTTCAATCTTCTTGTAGCAGTCTCTCAACCCTCTTGTAGCAGTTTCAGGCTTGCCTAGAGCTCCTTCCTATAGTAGTTGCAGAACGAGGTTCAAAACTACTTGATGGCACCCCAAGCTCATCCTCTCCTTAATTATTTTTTAAATGAGCAATTATAAAAAATAACTCGAGACCCAATACATAATATGCCATTTTTGGCTTAGGCTTGGAGCATTGTGGTGACCTGGAATTCACACAAGGTTTCCCCTTTTGGACCGTTGTCCCCACTGATAGTAATTAATTCTTCTTTCCTCGTAATCACCACCCACTATCTATGATCCCGACTCACCTGATGTGACATATCCACATTGCATGAGTGTGAACCATCACTTTTAGTTTACTAACTGATGGTGACCAAGTTAACTGGCCACCTCCAGCTTATTAAAACATCTCCTCTCGACATTTGCACATTTTCGTTATTCACACATAGGGAGTAGGTGAGAGTTTTCCATACCTGTGCCTAACTCGTGATCAAAATGATGTAGGGATTTCCATGTTGGAGCTAGACCACATTATTGACATTAAGTGAGCTGACTTTTTGGCTTCTTTCCTATGTATTGCTTCATTTCTCCTCATGATATTTGACTTTTGTGTTTGTTGTGTGTACAGGTACATTGTTGATGTCCATGATGCTACTCATAGTGGATAATCCTTATGGGATTGATATGACTAATTCAGAGTCACCTCATAAGTTCCATCACCCCCCTTACTGATGAGAAAAAACAAGATCAGTGCTCTTTGTGATGTGTGCACAAGATGCTATAGAAGGGGTTTTTTTTCCTATAACAATCCTTTCCTTTTCCTCTAGGGTCTTCAAGATGGATGGGGGTGATGAGAGAGGTTGTAATAGGTCTTAAGGAAAATGTTAGTACTTTGAGGTAGTAGTGTATATTTGTAGAAAAGAACATAATGGCCTCTATGTGTTTTTCCAAATTTTAACAGGGTTAAGACAGAGTGGAAAAATTTTAGTGGAAAAGATTTTTTTGTATGAAATGGGATGGATGAGTGATAGATGGATGATGGACCATGGTGGGGGAACCTTATTCATCATTTTCAAGGTCATTTTGGGTTTTCCTTTTCCTCATATCTCCCTCCTGTAGCTCTTCGGAACCCTCTTGTTGCACTACATGACCTTCCTATAGCATTTACAGGTCCTTCCTGTAGCAGTCCAGAGGGGGGGTGAAACTTGAATTTTGGGCTAATGGGATGGTGGAGAGGGGTGACCTCATGAGTGTGGATGATGGATAAGAATTGGATGGATGGAGGAGTGAAGGGAATCTTGAGAATTTTGGCCCTATAGCCATGGAATCTGCCACTGTCTTTAATCATGCAAAATGAAAAAAACCACCAAACATGGTGTAGATCCATTTCTTGTGTTTTTTTTTTTTTGTCCTTTTTTTTTTAGATACACAGGTTGCCTTAGAGGAGGCTTTCAACCTGTATTCCTACCCTAGGTGCCTTAAGAGAGGTTTTCACGTAGAGATATTTATTATTTTTTTCTTCTCTTTCTTTTTCTCCTATGCTACCTCAAAGAGGTTTTTAACCCAGGAGTCGGCCTCAGATGCCTCATAAAGGTGTTCATATAACCCTTTTTTTTTTTTTTTTTTAATATATAGAAATGTTGTGGACTAGAAGTTATGACACTTCCAATCACATTAACTTCTTTGTTGATTGCATTGACGATCTACTCCTTACACATAGGTTTTTGTATACCTTTAGCCTGTAGCCACTGACAAGCAAGGGAATCCCTTCCTCATCACTGGTCCTGATTTGAATAGCTCCATTTCCATGACATTTTTCTATCAAGCATGGGCCTAACCATCTTGTCATCAATTTTCCTTTCAAATATTTGAAACTAGAATCGTATAATAATTTCCAATCCCCTTCTTGAAAAACCTTTTCCTTGATATGCATATCGTGCCAGACCTTCCTTTGCAATTGTATCACTTTAGTGTGTAGGTGGGCATGCATTTTGAACTCATCCAATCCATTCAATTGGAGTAGCCTCCCGTGTTGTGCTTTGGTGACATCTAAGTCCAATTGGGTTGCCATTCTCAAAGTATCATACTCAAACTCAATAGAAAGTAGAAGTTTCTTTCCATAAACCAGGTCATATGGAGTGAATCCAATGGTTGTCGTCCAAGTGATGTTATAGCCACAAGTGGCCTCCAGTAATCTATCTACCCAACCTATCATGTTTCTGCTCACAACCTTGGTGAGGATGCTCTCCAATGCCCTATTTGTAACCTCTACTTGCCCATTTTCCTAAGGGTGATAGGAAGTAGATGTTTTATGTTTGATATGATGTTGCCTTAGGAGATTCTCAATCAGATGTGATGTGAATTGAGCTCCTAATTAGTGACTATCTCCATGTGGTACTCAAATTTGTAGAAGATATTTTCCCTTAAGAACTCAGTCGCTTTCTCCTATGTTGTTGCTTTGACAGCCTTTGTCTCATCCCACTTTGTCAAGTAATCAATGCACATAATGACGTACTTTTTCTTCCATAATGGTGGATCAATTGGCCTAATGAAATCCTTTCCCCACTTGTCAAATGAATCTGAGGCCACCTGAGGCTGTAGAGGAATTTCATCCATCGGTGTGGGTTTTCCATCCTTTGGCACTGACCATATCTGTTGGCATACTTTCTTGCATATTGGTGGAGAGTGGGCCAATAATTGCCAACATGTAGAGCTTTGAAAGTTGTTCTCTTAGCAGGAAAATGACCTCCGCAGTACCCATCACGGTAGGACAAGAGGATGTTAAAGACTTCCTCTTCACTAAAACATATCCTTAAGATCTGATCTAGTCCCATCTTGAAGAGATTGCCCCCAATCCAAGTGAATAGGGCACTTTTACTTACAATTCTGCTCTTCTCCCTAGATGATAGATTTGGAGGAAATATTGTAGCAATTAGGTAGTTGGCTATGTCAGAAAACCATGGAGAGAGCACTAAGACGGAAAATAGGTGGTCATCTAGGAGTTGAGCATCGATCATCCCTTCATCACCTACAAGCAAAGAAAGTCTAGATAAAAAATTTGCGACTACATTTTTTTTCCTGGCTTGTTTATTATAGTTAAATCAAAATGTTGTAACAATATCAACCATCTAATTATTCTAGCATTCACATCAGGCTTATTCATCAAATATTTAATATTTGCATGGTCAGTATGCACAAAATTTTGGTATCCAATGATGTAGTGTCTAAATTTGTTTAAGGAGTGTACAACAACTAAGAATTCTTTCTGAGTTTCATTGTAGTTCAACTTAGGCTTAGATAGATTTTTACTAATGAAATAAATGGAATAGGGTAACTTATCATCTATTTGTCCCAAGGCTTTCCCCACAACTTTATCGGACGCATCAACATGGATATGGAAAGAAAGATCCCAATTTGGACCCCTAAGTATGGGTGTAAAGGTTAATTTTTCTTTCAAAATCTCAAGGGCCTCTTGGAAGCTATTGTTCCAATAGAATTATGAGTCCTTGGCCAGAAACCCAAACAATGTTGAAGACACTTTATTCAAGTCCTTGATAGACCTCCTATAATATCTAGCTAATCCAAAGAAACTCCTAAAATATCTTTGGTTTTGAGGAGTAGGGACCCTTTTGATGATGGCAATCTTGTTTAGGTCCACTTGTATTCCCTCTTGAGATATTGAATGGCCAAGGAAAGTGCCTGCATTCATTAAGAATTTGCATTTCTTAGGACTAAGCGAGAGGTTCATTTCAATGCATTTCCTCAATACTTTTCCCATATTAGAGAGAGCCTCCATGAAGTCACACCCATAGGGAGTGAAATCATCCATGTGGATCTCCACAGAGTCATGGACAAGCTCGGAAAAGATGCTTAGAAATTCCCTTTCAAAAGTGGCAGGGGCATTACATAGATCAAAAGGGATGACCCTATTAGCAAAGGTACCCCAAGGACATATGAATGTAGTTTTTTATGTATCCTCGAGGTTGATCTGGATCTGATTGTAACCACTGAATCCATACAAGAAATAGAATAACTTCTTTCCTACAAGACCATCTAAAACTTTATCAATGAAATGCAAATGAAAATGGTCTTTCATGGTGGCTTTGTTCAATTCTCCGTAATCTGCATAGATACACCACTTTCCATTCTTCTTTAGGACCAAAACTAGAGGGGACACCCACTCACTATCTGATATGGGGCATATGAACCCTGCATCTAGGAACTTTTGTAATTCTTCCTTTACTATGTCCTTGAGGGTTGGGTTCATTCTCCTCTAAGGTTGGTGCACAGGTTTGAATCCCTCCTTGATGTAGATGTGATGAGTACAAACTAAGGGATGCACCCCCTTTATTTATGTATAGTTCCAAGAAAAGGCATCTAAGTGTTCTCTTAGAATCTTGCATAAATCCTCTTCTTGGTTGGCCGAGAGAGACGAGTTAATCTTCAAGGTTCTAGATGGACCAAATTCTACAACTTTGGGAAGTGCAAGACTTGGGTCAACTAAACATAATTCGGTCCAAGAACTACTCTCATACTCTTTCATAAGCTCATCAATAGGCATGGTATTGGGGGGTTGGTTCTGGAGGGTCTGATCAATGAAGTCATCTTCATCAAGTTCCCCCCCCTCCTATAACAACATCTAGGGTATAGATTGGGTGGGATATTTTATGATACACTTCATCATCCTTCTCTTCTTCTAGCCACAAGGGTAAGTCATTCTCAATGAATGATCGAGAGGGAGGATACAATACCAATTGTTTGTACAAATGCCCATTATTAATGGTCATGTTCCCAACCTTGCAACTAGTGTAAGCATCAATAGTGGCTAACCATGGCCTTCCAAAGATGAGAGGATAACCATTGAATTTGGTTTTGGGCCAAGGAACCAAGAATTCAGTAGGATACTCCCAAGAGTCAATAGATACCATTACACCCCCGACAACTTTCTCATCAGATACTATGGATTTATCTATAAGTTGCAGCACTGTAGTGGTCTTTTTCAAGGCTCCTCGGAGGTTTAGTTTCAGAATGGTTTCTTTAGTCATCACATTTATGGAAGCCCCAAGATAAATCAAGGTATGATGAACAATGATGCCATCAATGTGCACATATACTACTGGACTTCCAGGGTCTAAATATTTTGGACAACCTCTCTCCCCAACATAAAATTAGATAATTGACCAATAACATTGATGGTGGTAGTGTCTCTTTTTCTCCTCCCAGTGTGTTTGAAACATTTATCCTTGATAGTCTTATTGTAGATGGGAACGTCCTTAATAGCTAGGAGGAGGGGTATTTTACCACATAGAATCTTCAATTCTCCTTGAAGTTTTGTCTCTTCTGGGGTGTGTTGGCTAGGATGGATCAATCTCTCACGAAAAGGAGGTGGATTTATTTGATGGGTACTCTCTTCCTTTTCCTTTTCAAGTTCTTCAGGTGGATATGGAGGTTGGTTATCTGGAATCACTCTTCCAAACCTAAGGTTTATTTCTTGGATCTCTACAGCGTCGGCAAGGTAAGATGTCTCTCTAATGTAGACCTGTTGTGCTTACTTGTTATTCGAGTTCATATTAGGTTGAGCAAGCATATGAGGTTGCTTGGGTGGAGAATGATGAGTGAATTGTGGTTGAGGTGGAGGTGGAGGCAGTAAAGAAGGAGGTTGGTTGAGTTGATGCCTCTGCCCTTATCATGGGTTATTCCATTGAGGAGGTTGAGAAGCATATGGTTGAAATTGTGGATTGGCAAGTTGGGGAGGATATTGAGGAGCATAAGGCCAAGAAGGAGGTGTGGACCATGATGAATGAGTGGAAGAGTACCAAGGTGGAAAGGGTGCATTCTGGTTGGGATGGTAATAAGAGTAAGATGCACCTTGCATGCCCTGTTGGTATGTCTGAGGCCCTTGAGGCCTCCTTTGATTTATAAAGAAGAGTTTCTTAACCCCACCTTCTGCCCCTTGGTATACAAATTTTAAATCGGGAAAAGAAGGTAATTTATCTGTGACATGGATTTCTTCATAGACTGAGCATACCTCTATGACATTTAATCAGCATTCATTTCAGGGGTGCCTTCTAGTGCATTTAGGGAAGAAAATACCTAGGGATCTCTTTGCTTCCTCTTGTCGCCTCTTGATATGTATGGTATCCATTTGAAAAGAAAAGGTATGAAACATTTCACTTTCGAAGTGTTCCAACATGTTCCCAATCTCTTTCTTGATGGATGTTGTAGAAGAAGAGGAACTGATTAAGCCTTGACTAGCCCTACCCTTCTTCCTAGCATCCCTAGAGTGATATTTGAACATTGTTTTGATTTCCTCATAGGATAACTGATAGATGTCTCCCTAGACAACACTTTGATGGTTTCTAGCATGTCTTCCTTGATCCCTCATAGAAGAATTAGCTTAAGTGATTCAAGATCAAGGGTGCATCTGGCCTTCCTATAACTGAGTTGAAATCTCTCCTTGTATCCCTCTAGGGATTCATTAGATCCAAGATTCATTACAAAGATTTATCCCTTGGTTTCTTTGGACCTATAGTAGTCCCTATACTTGTTATTAAATTCTTGTTACACTTGAGCCCAGATAGTGATGATATACCTAGGCAGACCCATAAACCAACACAAGTTTGATCCTTAAGGGTAGATGGGAATAACTTCAGCTTATGGTCATCAAAGGCATAGCCATAGCTCCTACAGACAAAAAACAATTCAAGCATAAAAGTATCTGGGTCCTCAGAGGTTAGGCCATGGAAGTGTGGAAGGGAAGTAGGGATTATATTCTTCATTCTATCCTCTCCATTAGTCTCTTTGATAGGGAAAACCTGATTGTTCCTATTTTCAACCATGGTTTTGGTAAGTGATGTGGTATCTTCTTCTTCCCCAATAGGTTCTTCAAAGATTTCAGGTTGTTCACCTAAAGGGAAGATGAAAGACACTAAAGAAGAGTGAAGGTTGACTATTTGAGGGTGTGGGGTGTTTGGTAAGAATTTTGCTTGAGTATCTCAATTCCTATGAGGCATGAAAGAAAATTTTATTTTTTCTTCTTTTACACTACTTTTTAAAATCTTAATGCAAAACAGAAAATAATTCTTAAGAAGAAATAACATCTACCTAGACACCTCCCTAGCAACGGCGGAAAAAAGTGGTGAGCCCTGGTATTGCACCAAGAGTGATGCAACTACCAAGGGCTCCTTAACTCTATTTATCAACCCGGGGTTCATACAAGCTTCAAGGTGATAGTGTTATATGCACAATAGATGGGATTTTACTCATGCCACACTCAATTGGAAATTTGATAAATAGTGCTCCAAGACCATTCTTCTTAGTGAATTAGAAGGAAAACTAACAAATGAACGTGCAATTTAGAAGCTACCTCTAATGATAAAAAGGAAAATTCTTTTTGAACTTCAACTAGTAAATGATATTAAATCAATTCATGAAAAGGTAAGAGCTACACTACTTGGAAAAATGGAACTACATTATCTTGCAATCAACCATCTAGCTACTAAATCCAACTTAATATTACATGCATCATTTATCTATCTCATACTTTCATATAAATCAATGTTTTGTTTGTGCCAAATCTGCGTTAAAGAAACTAATGCTATTCTATTTTGCAGTGAAGGAAATGGATGGTTGGAGTGGCCTAGATGTTTCCCTTGATCATGGAATAATATTTGGGGGTCAACCTACTTATAAATTAAGTCCAAATTGCATCAAAGGTAAAAATAGGTGGAGAAATAGGTTGCTACAAGTATGCTACAGGAGGCTGCTACAGGAAGGTTGTTGAGAAGGTTTAGGAGGTAAGAATGATGGGTTCAAGGGATGGCAAGGTGGATGGAGGTTGAGGTAAATGGGTGAAAGGTGGCCAACATGCCTAGCCAAGTTCAGAGCCTTTGGAAGGCATGTTTTGCACTAGGCGAGCTTCTCATAGTGATCTAAGAGAATTATCTCAAAAATAGAACTTTGAAGACAGAATTTGGGATTCATAAAAGAGGGTGAGGAAGTCCAAGATGGAGGTGGTGAAAGGCCCCTTTCCTATAGATCCAAATATCTGTGCAACATCACATGCATATACCCTTTTATCATTGACAAAATGAAAAAACTAATAGTTGAAAAGATTAGTTGAATTTAAATTCCATCTACTCTATGCCAAAAACTCGGATCTAGTCAATAAATCAACTCCTAAGCTATAGTAAGCACATGCAAAACAAGATGACTAACATGGACCTTCATCCAAGAAATCATAAACATAGCATTTTTGGACTATGATTGTAGATCCTTCCATTCATGCTCCCATGGGAGAGATGAGATAGAGGTTGCAATCATAATATTTTGAGTGGTTATTTTCTAATGAAATGCGGAAAACTAATAAGCACTCTGAACTAAAAAGAAATACCAATACATAAGAGGGACCTAAGCCACTAGGGTTGGGCCCAAAACTAAGAGCCTCAGTCCTCTGGAACTAACTCAATGATTAAGCAATAATAAGCTTCTCATTATGATTTCATCAATATCAAATACATCACATAACAAGTCAAAAATAACAGTGCCAAGTGCTTGAGCTTGATAGCTACCTGGCTTAACAATATATATATATAATATATATATAAAATAAAAAATATAAATATAAATAAAATAAAAATAATTAAAAATAAAAAAATAAAAATAAAATAAATAAATAAATAAATAAAATAAAATAAAAATAAAAAAATAAAAAATAAAAAATAAAAATTGAATCCTAATGAGCTCTTTTACATGTTTATTTATACAATAGGGTAGCTACAAGCATCTCCCTAGAAAATAGGAATGTTTGTCTCCCAAAACTCAAGAAGGGTGGATCTTGTTCTTCCTTAACTGCACTTGCTTGGCTTCCAATGACCTCATCTTGCTTGGCTTTCAATGACCCCGAGCTGATGAGAGAGAGTGTGGTTATATTAGCTGATTGAAGGAGTTAAGGAGGTGGAAAACCCTGTAGAATCTGTCCCTATTGTCTACTTTGATCTTCTACATGGAAATTATCTCAAAAATTCTCCATTTCCTACAATTAAACCATATTAGGCCACATGACATAGAAAAACATATTTTACCCCTCATTAGGCATAATATAATAAAAATTGTAAATAAGTTTGAGAAAGAGATAGTTCTAAAGCTAGAGGATGGAATTTGAACCTTATGATGTACGTATTGATGAGCCTCATCAGCATATCGATATGTCATCCAGAGCAGGTATAAATCTAAATAGAAGAAGCAAGACTTTAGATCTACAAATCTGAAGCAAGGAAAAGGAACCTGCAAACCGCAGAACAAAGGATAAAGCCAAGGTGGGGTGACACAAGACAACCCATCAAATATAAAAGCAAAGAAAAATATCACAAATACAAAGAAGGACATAAGAAAGTGGTGTGATTTCCACAAGAGCCCCACTCACAACACAAATGAGTGTCGCGCCAAGCAAACATTGGTCGACAAGTTGAAGGCTTCAGAGTTAGATGCATGTTCCGACTCTAAGGCAGAACATGGGGGGAATCATAAATGGAAGCTAATTATCAATGCATATCCCAGCGCCACAGTTTCCATCACCAAGGTCCATAAGGTTGAGCACGAAGGTCCAGAAGAAGGGGATCATCTCTTCCACTTACAAATGTGGGTGAAGGGGTCCCCATCGTAATTCGTTATAAAAAATGAGAGCCAAAAAAACCTCATCTCAGCTAATTTTGTTAAGCATTTGGGCCTACCGACCACACCACAGCTACATCCATACACCATTAGGTGGATCCACCAAGGATGATATATTTGTGTCAGCAAGTACTGTCGACTTCTCCACAACATCAAGCCTTTCAAAAATGAGGTATTGTGTGATGTTGCTCCTCTTGAATTTTATGGCGTGTTATTAGGCCAAACATAGTTTTGGAAGTGACATGTTATTTATGAGTCCACTTCTCGAACTGTTATTATTACTTTGGGTAGTAATTTATATAAGATACTACAGGTAGCTCCTCCTACCTCTATCTCTTTGATCTATACTAAGCAAAGCAGTAAGATCATTTCCCATACTAGGAATTATTTTTTTCTTTCTAATTTTCTCTCAAAGTAAGGGGAAGAACTATCCACATCTATATCCCTCGAGAAGGGCTCTACCACATAGTATAAAAAGGTGGATAAGGTCATGGAAGAATACAAGGACATCTTCTCCTCACCCATTGGAGTACCTTTGCACTGCCAGGTTAAGCATTCGATCGATATGACTCCCATAGCACCTCTACCTAATTGGCTCATATACCACTACTCTATTCTGTAAAATGAAGAAATCAAGTGGCAGAACTAGGATTTTTTGCAAAAAGGGTACATCTGACCAAGTTCCTCACCTTGCAAGAGCTCGATTGTACTTGCACAGAAGAAGGATATGACCTAGAGACTTTGAATTGATTATCAGACACTAAATAAAAACGTTGTCAAGAATAGGTATCTAATCCCATGGATTGATGACCTTCTTAACTAGCTCTAAGGGGCTAAGTACTTCAGCAAAATCGATTTAAACTCTAGCTATCACCAGGTTCCAATAGAACCCACAGATGTATGGAAGACCTCTTTCAAATCCAAGGAGGGCCTTTTTGAGTGGTTGGTCATGCTTTTCGAATTAAAAAATGCCCCTGTAACTTTTACGAGACTAATGGATGACATCTTGTGGCACTTTATCAACTCATTCATGGTTGTATATCTGGATGCCATCCTCATCTTCAACAAGCATTGGGAAGAGAACTTGCAAGACATTCCTCTATGTGGATATTGGGTTGTGGTTGGAGATGATTTTCTTCGAGGATCTCTTGATAGGTGGGTGGATAAAGGAAAAATCCTCTAGGTATGGTGAATAAATCCTGATGCATTAAATATTGCATTGGTTTAGTGATCTCTGGACTGATTTAGGTGAGATCACTGTGACTTGAGTGTGGAGCTGGTTAAAGCTATGGATTCCCTACTTGGTTATGTTTTGCTTTATCCCATGAGATCCCACATTCATGCTTGGAATATGGCACAAAGTTGATTGGATAAATGAAATAATTGTTTCAACCCAATCTATGGTCGGGTGGTATGTGGAAGTCCCTAACATGATTGGAATTATGCATATGTTATTATGATGTTATTTAATGATATCAATGAGCACATGTTCTGGTTTAATGTGTGACTTTATGACTGGTTTGTCATGGCTTAATTTTGGTTAAATGTTGGTTTCATGCATGGTATATTTCTTATTATATGATGTGCTCTTCTTAATGATCTTGCTCATGGTTGGAAAATCTATTGAATAGATTATATCAATGCATGAGCTAATATGTGTTTGTTGCAGCTATTATGAGAGGTAATTGATCCTTCTTGGTGATTCTCTGATGAACTAATGAATCAATGAATAGATATGTATTCATGACCTACAAGTACTATGTTTAGAATTTTTTTCACAAATGATTATCATGTATTTGACAAGCTTGAGAAAGAAGTGGAACATAGTCAAGAATAGAGAATTAAGACTCCTACAAGTGGTTGAGAGAGTTTTGGACAGTTCTGAGCAGATCTAGACATTTTTTATGTAGGCTTGCCCTAAAAATCTCGAACAGAGTCTCTGGTTGCATTCTTAGAACTAGGTAATTTTGGTTGTAACCACATGGAGGAAGGGTTTTATGTGTGGCTGGAGCCCTCTGGCCATACTAATTTGCCTTCATGCATTTGATTGGGTTGTAAGTTAAGGAGTGGTTTAAGCTCAGGGAGATGGTCACCAGTGGAATCAGACTGTTAGATGTGTGATTATGTATTCCTCAGTGTTGCAGTAAGTTTTGTACTAGTTGGCAAGCGAGGCCCCATTTCCATAATTCAATATTAGAAGTTGGGTCATGCATGGTGACTCTTAGCTCATTTTTACCCTGGTGAGTTTGTAAAAGCAAGTAAATGTCGGGTGGAGTGTTACATAGTGGTATCAGAGTAGGTTCACAACACTAGGGCTCGAGATAAAAGAAAATTGTTATGAATATAGATATGCATACATTTATATGATTATCATGCATGCATGGCAGTTATTTTATTATTAAGGTTGGTCTAGTATCATGATTCATGCATGTACTGATATGTTCTTGATATTATTATGTATCGTGCTAATCTAAATTGGATTTTGCAAATGTAATAGCCACACCAACAGTAAGTTGATGTAACGTTTATTGATTATTTCGTTTATTTTATTTAATATTGATATGTTGCAAGAAAGTGGAAGGTCAAGGGATGAAGAGTAGAATGGTTGAATATAGTTCAGATGACTCCTCGTACAGTCCAAAAGAGAAATTAGTGGGATGGAAGAACTCAGTTGAGTCACAGGGAGAGAGAGGATCTCCTAATCTAGCAGATACATTAAGAAGTCTGAAGGCAAAGATCATAAGTTGTAAAGTTGATAATGAGAGGTTGATTGAAGCCTAGGAAAGCCTTGTGAAAGATAAAGAAAAGCAATTTGAGGTCAGTGCAGTTATTCTTCAAAGCCTTTCATATTTTAAGAAGCAGGGATAGTTGGGGATTAGTCATGGAAATAGACAAGAAGAAAAGACTAATGGTGTAGATGGAATTAGGTCTCAGAAAAGCTATAGGATGGACAAGTATGATACAGTAAAGAGTGGTAGATGTTTGGATACACCTAAGAAGAGGGCTAGTACACATGGATTTTATTCTAGCTCTACTTTTGGGAGACATCATCGCCATCACTGCGAGCACCATTATAGGAATAGAGTGATCCGATTGGAAAATGGCATCTACCCATGGTATTCATCCACCCATGGTATTCATCCACCCATGGTATTGTAAGTGGCATCCACCCATGGTATTCATTCACCCATGGTATTTTCCAATGGTATTGTATGTGACATCAATCCATGGTATTCATTTGCCCATGGTATTTACCCACCCATTGAATTTTCCTATGGTATTGTGACCAAAAAAGGCTATAAGTAACAAGTCACATTTTGTAAAAATATGGATTGCCCACCACAATGTAGCCTTTACAGTTATTATCTGTTTTAATAATAAATAAATCTTTGTGGTTTTGTTATTTTGTGTTCTCCTCTTTTATTCTGACATTTCTTTTTTTCGGATTTTGGGGGCCTCCCCCCAAGATCGATTTCAATTTTTTAGATATTGAGGGCCTTCCCCCCAACATCTGTGGTTTGTATAGATGCATGTAAGGAAGGACTTGGTGAAGTCCTGATGTAGGAAGGCAAAGTGGTTTGTTATTAATTAAGGATGTTGAATGAGCACGAGAATAATTATGTGACTCATGATCTTAAGTTGGAGGCTACCAATCAAGCATTGAAGATGTGGAGAAATTATCTCCTTGGTACGAAATTCATCTTAATGAGTGATCATAGTGGAGTGAGGTACTTGTTTGACCATCCCAATCTAAACACAAGGCAAGCTAGATGGTTGGATACACTTAGTGAGTTTGAATTTGAAATTAGGTACATCAAAGGAAAAGTGAACTGGGTTGTAGATGCACTTAGTAGGAGAGTACATGTGAATCATATTTCAGTTGTAAGCTCTTATGATACAGTCTTACATGTAGGGTAGCATGATGAGATGTACCGATAGCTGAAGCAAAGATTGCAGTAACAAGGTGATAAGGTGTTATCGTTGCTACAATACCCTTCAAAATTTTGGCCTACATATAAATTTTAGGGCCTAATTTTACCTATGGCATGTTATCATTTCTAGTAGTATGATTTATTCCATGTATATTCTCTAAGTGTTCCAACCCCTTCTAGAAGAAAACTCAAGTGTCAGCTTTTGGCATGGGAAGTGTCACACATTGCAAAAGTGGATTTATCTTTCACTTCAAGGGGTAACTTTCATGCCAATGGTTCCTACTTATCATATAGACATGTATTACACTCATTCCAAAAGTTTCATGAAATTTCGCAAAAGTGTTGTCACTGTCGTCACAAAGTGTATCTTAAGTGTCGCACTTGGAGGAGGTTGTTGTATTTTCGTCACATTGAGGGAATCATGTTGTTCTTGTGTACTAAGTGATCATATTGCATCGTCGATTTTCCTAAGTGTGTGATCATGTTAAAGTTTTATCCTTTCTCACTTTGACCTCACTAATCCCACACTTAGTCAAATTCTGGAAAGTTCCTACCAGATCAACTTGACTTCACTCAACCCCATAGAACTGTGCTTTTGTAGTGTCAACCCTTAATCTCAACCCTTACCTCTAGGAAATACATAATACATATTTCATGCCTCCAAGGATTGTGCATTGTGCAGTCTCACTACTCAACCCTAGCCCCTTGAGCTCCACAATTGCACAATTCGTCCTCCAATCAACCTCGTTTTGCACACTGCATAGTGGCAAGCCTCAAGATGTCATCCTACCTCCTTGAGCTACGCAATTTCAAAATCCCTAGACCTATCTCTCTCATATACTATGCATTTGGAAACTTCAAGGCTCAATACTGCCTCACAAATATGCTCAACTACGTAGTCATATTTTCTAGGCCTCCAAAACTATGCACTGCATAGTCTCAAGGAATATTCCATCACTCCTAACATCTAGAACTATGCATTCCATAATCCCTAAGTCTTCATCTTAGTCCAAAACCTAGTTCTATCTCAACCAATTATTTCCATGAAGCATCTTAGACTAAGAGTTTATCATAATTATGTCATCTTTTCATGAGTGAGTTCCAATTGCAGGTACTATATTTTCACATGACACAATGATGAAGGGGAAGAAGAATGAGACCCTACTATAAGACACCTATGAAGCTAAAAGATAAAGTTGACCATTGAACGATAAGATTAAGGGACACCAAATTATGACAACAACTGAAGATCAATATCATAATGAAGACTCGCTATCTTCAAGCCTCATGGAGGAGGAAAAGAAAGAGCATGTACCATCTCTCAAGAAGACAAAAGGTTAGAAACATGAAGAGTGGCTTGTCATTTCCACATTATCATTGAATCCATGTCATCGGTGTCAAGTCATTTCTTCTCAAGATGTCACTTCAAGGTTTCAAATGAGTCATCATGTGCCACATAATTTGTGGATGTAATTATGTAATTTTCAAATATTATGAGAAATGTAATGTAAATGGGAAGTCCAAGAGTCATTCATAGAATGTGAAAAGTCATGTAGAAGAAGTCAAAGAGTCACATAGAAATTCAAAAAGTTAGTTGGAAGATCAAGAGTTATGAGGGTAGTCCAAGAGTCACAAAGGAGGTGAAGATTCATCTCATATGTTATATATACACCTTGGCTCCTCCCACTGGGCGTTAGAGAGGAAGATAGTTGTTTTGAGGAGCAAGTGGTAGCTCTAATGCTCCACTATTGGAGCTAGTGGTGTTTATTGTACCGATGTATCTTGGAAATTTTTCTTAACACTTGAAGCTCATTGATCCATCTCACTTTCATGAGTATGTGGTGAATTTTGTAAGATTATTCTTTGGATGTTTGTGGTATATGTTTTTTCATCTATAATAAAGAAATTGAACTATTTCGCTAGTTGATCAACGATTCTTTCATATATATATTATATATATATATATAATATAATATATATATATATGTTCATGTGTCTTTATTAGATTAGTATTATTACTCTTCTCTTGAAGGTTCACTTTTATTTCCCTCCAACGAAAGAACCTCGATATATTCTATAACTGAACATTCCACAAGGCATACTCACTTGTTCATTCAAAAGTACATGCATATTAATCTCTTGTGCTAACCATCACAACCAAGGCAAATCTTTAAGAATCATGGCATTTATACCTTAATTCCGAAAGGGATTCTATTACAAATGGTGTAAAGTCTAATTGGGAATTTTCATCAGGGAGACCACCATTAGATAAATTTTGAGGTCAAAAATGGGCCTCCTAAGGAATATTACAAAATAATAGGTCAAATAATAAAATAATATTAGATTACACCATCAAATTTTAGAGGGAAAAAAAGAAGAAAAAACAACTTTTTCAACTCGTCTTTTCAACTTATCTCCCTATGATTTTACTCAAATTTCAAGCGGGAGTAGTCATAGGATGTATAATTTAATTCCCCATCCAAAGAGTACCCGTGTTTCATACTTTCGATGGACCTTGCTACACAAAAATGAGAAATACATTGAAAACATATAATAAAAAAATGTGATTCAATCATGTTTTTCATGTATTTCTAATTTTTCATGTAGTAGGGTCCATCAAAAGTATGAAAAATGGGTACTCTTTGTATGAGGAATTAAATACTACATCCAACGAGTGCTTCTTCTCGAAATTTGAGTAAAACCATTGGGAGATAAGTTGAAAAAGTAGTTTTTTTTTTTTTTACTTGTTTACTCCAAAAATGGTGAATCGTCCCCCATGGTTGACATCGTCATCTTAAATCCTATTGGTTATTATAAATTTTATTTTTGTTGTACAATTTTTTAGGCCCATTTTAGACCTCAAAATTTCTCTAATGCTTGCATGTTGGCGGGATCCAGCATCGTCAACATTCTAGTGCTAGCAGAGTAGCCATCTTTTTATGTATGATAACTCTCCACATCCTAACAAGAATACTTCCACACAAGGTAGTAACATCCCCATTTCTACCCCAACTCATACTCCTGAGAAAGGGGAAACTTCTCATCCTAGTCTGGGACAAGCATTTGTGTTTACTTACGACTAGCTCTAGACTGTCCGACCCATTACTCATTAGTTTGCAATAGCTCTTGGTTTACTCATTATTGTTATTATTCTACTGCATAAGTTTGTAAAGAAAGAAACAACTCCCATCGACGTATTGGTTTCTTCAGTGGAAGATTTGGTTATCACAACCCTTGAGGAGTTAGTTGATCCTACGAAAATAGCAAGTCACCAAGGGTAACTTCCACCTGTTGAGGAGAATTTGGATAGTGAAGGGGGATATTTTCAGTTTTCTGATGAGGAACATCCTGATTATAATACATATTTTCACGGTGAAGGAGAATACTCTTTAGACTCAGAAGAAGAGGATGAGGAGGGAGACAAATAAATGGTTGATGCAAACTTGGATTAGATGGCCCAAGGGCCACTCGCTCTTCCGAATAATCTTCATAAGATGCCAAAACATCCGGAAATTTTTTTGTCAGTGTTCGATCCTGATAAAAAGACCAAAGAAGAGGACCATATCGGTGATTTCTATATGCATTTACGAATTCTTAAGGTATGTTTTGACGATGTTGCTTGTAAACCCTTTCTGTATCATTTAGAAGGTAGAGAATTTGTATGGTATTACAGTGTTCTAACCAATTTAATCCATAGTTGGAGGGAGTTTAAGAAGCTATTTTTGGAAAAAATTGTTGATGATAAAACTCCCGCCATGTTATTAAAAGAACTTGGGAACCTAAAAATGGGGGCTAAAGAAAGAGCTAAATATTTCAACGAAAGTTTTACTCGTTTGTTGAACAAGTTCCTCATTTATGTACAACCACACAATGACATTACCAAACATTATTACATAGTTTCCTTGCCAACTAACATTTTTGTGTTTGTCAAAAGAGATGCAAAGGATACTTTGGCCTTAAACTTTGCATAAGTTCTTGGTGTCAAAAAATATTTCCATTCTATTGGATTCATTGAAAACATTGATGGTCCTAAAGACTCCAAGGAAACTAGTAAGAAAAACCAAGCCTCTTCCAGCAAAGCTAAGGTGAAAGTCTCTTTTGATATGGAAAGCTTGACCAGACTTTTAAAGTTTCTCATGAACAAATTATTAGAGTTAAAGAGAAGATCAAGTCAGGCATCAATTACCAACAGTAAGTCTTTTAAGCCACCTTTCTTTGAAAAGAATAATAACTTTCAACTAGCCAAATCTGCTCAGAGTTCTAACACGATGTTTAATCATTAATGTTGAAATTTTGGGCATGGATGCATTTTGTACTTTTCACCAAGTGAAGCATTCAGAAAAAAACATGCCTACAGTGGAATCACAATATGAACACTATGATGGCTAATTTGATTGATACCTTGTTAGCAAAAGAATAACCTAGGTAGAGTGAAGAAGCAAATGAACTTGTCCTAACCAAAGAAATTTCTATTGTTGGACACGCAGTGAATATGTTTAATGTTATATACAACGCTGACAAGCAGAGTGTTGATGAACCATGAGCGAGTGAAGATCCTCCCGAATAGTTGTTACAATTTGAGGAGCAAGGGACTTGTTTCTGAGCAGGAACTTGAGAGGAAATTATGTAGGATTCTACCACCTTCTAATCTAGCTCATAGCTCAGATAATAAGTCTGGAAGTGCTCCTGCTTCCAAGAACACTTCGACCAACAACAAGGGAAATTCCACCACTCCTGAAGTGTCAAATAAAGCTACACAACCTGATTCGTCAGCACAACTTGTTAATATGTATTTATTGACTACAATGTTGTCGATGATATGAAAAGAGCTCAGGCCAACATTTCAATCTTTGAGCTCTCAAAGATAACGAGTCAGAGAAAATTGATTATCCAGGAACTCTCATCGCACTCTTTGGCAGGTAAAGAAGTTTCTTCTTCTTAGGTAATGTCCAGTAACTCTCGCGATATTATCGAATATGTAGTTAATGTTGTCAATTTGAATTCTAATGCTTGTTTCCCTCTGTTTCTTTTAACTTTCGAAATATTCAATTATAATGTCCATAATTGTTTGGTTGATTCTGGTGCATCCATGAATGTTATGCCATTATTTGTCATTAAGAAAATTAATGCTAAATGGGATAAAACTGATGCATAAATCATACAGTTGGACATATCACTTGTCCAGGCTATTGGTGAACTCAATAATGTTACCATTCACTTATCATATGACCATATATTTCACTAGTTCATAAACATTATAAGTGTGTACATTCCCAAAGCCTACGGTTTACTATTGAGCAGATATTGGTCCAACAAGTTACAAGGGTACTTTTCAACAAACTAGACACATTTATGGATTCCATACAAAGGTGAAAACAACCAGATTTGAGTAGAAAGTGAGCCTTACATGAAACATACTGTGACACAATTTGAGGGAAACAATGAACCAATGGGATTTACATATTTTATTTTCAGAAATTATTTTCTGGAATTAGATCACAGATGTTATCTTGCACAACCTTCACCCATCCCACTAGATACACAGTTGGAACTCCTTCCATGCAATCCAACTAGTGCAACTGACTCTTATAAAGTAGATGTAAGTAGTAGTAGTGTAGGACATAGCTCTAGTTTTTCTAATATTTCGACTTTGTATTTTGATGGTTCCAAGGCATAGGATGGATCTAGATTTGGTTGTATTTTAGTAGACCCGCAATAGAAAAAATGTTTGTTCTCTTTCCACTTGGAATTCAAGTGCAATAATAACGTTTCCAAATATGAAACACTCATTCTTGGTTTGAAGAAATCCATTGACCTCAAAGTTGAGGTGCTTAAAGCAATATGTGAATCTGACATTATCATGCAACATGTACACAAAACAATACACTATGTGTCAACTAATATCAAGGTTTATCAAAAAGAGGCATGACATTTGATTTCACATTTCCAAGATTTCAATATGAGTTTTATTCCTCGAATTCACAATGTTGTTGTTGATACATTAGCAAATGCTACTACTAGATTATCTCCTTTAAAAGATGGATTTTCAGTTGAGATTATTTATGGGCCATTTTTTCCCGATAATATTATTATTTTTTTCATTTTTAATGATGACCAACATATACTATACTTTATGGTGAATGTTGATGTGTTGAAATATGCAGTGATCGATGAAGATGAGCATGAAAGTGCATTGCAGGGGTCATCACAAGCAAGTAGAGGAAGTCACCTACCCAAGGGTGTGGTATCACTGGAAAATATGCATGAACTGCAGAATCAGTTCAAGGGACCAGTCAATGCAAAGACCCATAGCTCTACACTCTCACATGAACAAGTAAATCTTGGGACAAAGGAAGATCCAAAGTTTTTGAATCTCAGTACTTATTGCACACCTCAAGAGCGGCAAGATTTTATCTACCTTTTCAAGTAGTATCGGTATGTTTTTGTGTGGAGATATGACGATTTGAAAACTTAGGATACATGAATAATCCAGCATGTGATTCCTATCAAGGAAGGAGAAAATAATTTTCAACAGAAATTGAGGAATGTTCATCCTACTCTTAAGCCCCTCATTCATAAAGAGTTGAGAAAGTTATTGGATGCTCGGATCATATTTAAAGTTTTCCATTCAACATGGGTCTCAAATCTGGTACCCGTGAGAAAGAAGTCTGAGGAAATTCACTTGTGCATTGATTTTCGCAATTTAAACTGAGCCTCGGACAAAGATGATTACCCGATGTCATCCATAAAACAAATTTTGAAAATAGTATCAGAGTCAGAAATGTTTTTGTTGTTGGATTGTTTTTCTAGATACAACCAAGTTCTAGTAGCGGAACCCTATAGACATAAGACTACCTTTAGAAAAAAGTGGGGTACTTTTTCTTTTAAGAGAATGCCTTATGGGCTCATCAACACAAGAGCTACCTTCCAATGCATGATGGACATCTCTTTTCATGGTTTGATTGGTCAAATCCTTGTATTTTATTTAGATAACGTGATAGTTCTTGCAAAGGGGAGATATGATCACCTACATCATCTAAATAAATATTTTGAGTGATGTCGCAAATGCGAAATATCATTAAATCCTACAAAGAGCATTTTTGCGGTGTCCAAGGGAAATATCTTGGTCCATATCATCATGAAATCTAGTATCAAAGCATACCCATAATGTGTCAAAAATAATCACTCAGATTCCCTTCCCAGTGAGTAAAAAGGCTATGCAATCCTTCTTAGGGAAAATCAATTTTCTTCGCAAATTCATCTCAAATTATGCCCAGATTGTAAACCATTGAAAGAGATAATAAAGAAGGATGCAATATATAAATGGGATAAAAAGGAAAAGAATGAATTTTCCTTTATTAAGCAAACAATTGTTGAATCTCCAGCATTATATAGCCAAAATTTCGACAAATATTTCATGTTGTACACTTTCGCTTCTAATACTTCTCTCTCATTCATTCTTATGCAAAAGGATGATCAAGGGAATGTGCGGCCTATATAATTTATGAGAGCCAGTTTGTAAGGACCTGAAAGAAAATATACCACCATTAACCAATAAGCTTATGCAGTGTACAAAGTGGTGAAACGTTTTAGGCCTTATCTTTTAAAAAATCATATTATCATCTTTGTGCCACACCCATCAGTCAGATCACTATTTGTTCAACAAGAGAGGTGAAAGAAGAGTGAATTGGATGACTATTCTACAAGAGTATGATCTCAAGTTCAAGCTACTTCATACCATCAAAGCCCATGATCTATGCTAACTAGCACCAAAAGAAGAAAGTGCACCGGAAGATGATTCTTCTCCAGGTTGCGAGCAAGAAATTGAAATTTATAATATCGAATAAGTTACCCCCGCAAATGCATCCACTTCTTGGTATGCAGATGTTCAACAATATCTTGAGCATGGAACCTTTCACTCACACTTACTGGCATGAAAAAATAGGGCCACAAGGTTGAAATATTTATATATCAGTTGGTACATGGAGTGCTTTTTCGAAAGCGCCATAATGGGGTCCTACTCAAATTTATGGAAGCACCTGATTTAGAACCTCACAATTATTTCCCTCTAGCGAAAGAACCTCGATACATTCTAAAACTGAACATTCCACAAGGAATACTCACTTGTTCATTCAAAATTACACGCATATTACTCTCTTGTGCTTGTTGAAAATAGCAACAAGAAAAGATAAAAATAGAATCCAGAAATTCTAGTTTAATTTGTCCTTGAATTAAACTGAGAATTAAAATCAAATTTTATTCTCATAGAAACTTGTAATAGTTAACTAGAGTGAGTTGACTTAGTTAACGTAGGAATTTCGAGTTGGAAGTCTTTCTGAAGTCATGTATATGTTCTCCCTATATTATAGGGGTCCAGGATGAGTTAAGTATGAGTGGTAATTAGTTAACTTAGTTTACTGAGTTAAGTCTAGTTAAATTAGTTCCAAACTATTTGAGAAACTAATAGTGAGTTAACAATCAGTTGATGCATTAGTGCACTCAATTAGTGCTACTCCAGTTAACTTAAGATTCCCTCATCATAAACTCATGCATGTCGATTCTGAGAAAGACCCAGTTGAGACTAGAGTGTAGGGATAGTGTACTATTTGTTTTAGATTTTTCTGAGTTGCACTAGTAGTGCATGCAATCAAGAACTGATCCTTGAAAGGATTGCGCAGTGAGGATTTCCCTTTAAATACGGGTTAATTCTCTCAGAAATTATGCAAAGAATTAGAAGCTTGGAGGCTTGGAAATTTGGCTAAGTATTGGCCAAAGGAAGTCATCAAGCAGAGGGTAGGAAATATCTATGCAGTTTAAGCTCAAGGTTGAGCAGAGAATATTGTATTCATCTAAATTCTTTGACCAAGGGCACAAGGAAATAAGGACTTGGAGTGCTAGAGAATTGGCTAAGTGTTGGCCAAGAGTTTCCTTGTGAGTTGGAGATTGATTTTACTGAGTGCTAGGATTGTTCTTGCGAGAACAAGCATTGTATTATCATCTTGGATTTCTGGTTAATAAAATATAGATAGTGGGGTTTTGAGTTGTGGCTTTCCCCGATATTTATTGTTTTATGTGCCATTGATTTGAGGAGTATCACCTCACAACAAATGGCTTGGTTAGTTTAGGAGCAATATCTATGTGCCTGACAATGGTGAATTGAATAAGCTTATTTTAAGAGAGTTTCATGTCAAGCTATATTCAGGCCACCCAGGATACCAAAAAACTTTGAAAACTATCAAGAAGTCCTAGTATTGGCCTAATTTTAAAAAATAGGTGGTTAAGTTTGTTGCTAAGTGCTTGGAGTGTCAGAGGGTAAAAGTTGAATGCAAGCTCTAGTTTGTTGCATCCTATTCCAATTTTGCAATGGAAATGGGAGGTCATTTCCATGGATTTCATTACAGGATTTCTAAGGACATCAAGTCAGCATGAATCCATCATGGTTGTGGTTGACAGGTTGAGCAAGGTAGTTCACTTCATTGTTGTGAAGTGGATCAAATATTCATTAGGAAGATATTTAGGTTGTATGGAGTTCCCAATAGGATTATATCAGATAGAGAGGTTAACTTCAAAGTTTTGGAAGGAATTGTTTGCAGTCTTGGGGACATAGCTAGCTTTCAGTATAGATTATTATCCATATACAGATGGATAGACATGTAGGATTAACAAGATCCTTGAGGATATGTTGAGGATGTGTGTCATGCATCAACAAAGGAAGTGACAGGAGCATCTTCCACTCGCGTATTTTTCTTATAATAATGGGTATCATGAATCCTTGAAGATGAATCCAATAGAGTATCTCTATGGGAGGATTTGTAATACTCTTATTAGTTGGAGTGATCCAGTGAAAAGGGTGTTGATTGGACCGGATATGTTAAGAGAGATGGAGCAGGAGATGCAAGTTGTCAAAAAGAATTTGAAGGCAGCACAGGACAGGAAAAAGGGTTATGCAAATCAACATAGGGTATTCAAGGAGTTTCAGGTTGGAGAGCATGTGTACTTGGATATCAAGCCCAAGAAGATATCCTTGAAGATTGGGTCATATGCCAAGTTTGCACCTCAGTATTGCGAGCCTTTTGAGATCCTTGAGAGAATTGGACTAGTGGCATACAGACTTGCTTTTCCTCTATCAATGAAAGTCAATGATGTTTTTCATGTTTCTCTGCTTAAAATTTATATACGGGATGTTGATCATGCAATTGATTTCTTTGTATTAAAGGTGGAACCAAAAGGAGAGTTCCAACCAAAACCTCAATGCATATTGTAGTGGAAGAATGTCATGCTCTAGAACCAAGCAATAAAGCAAGTTAAAGTGCAATTGAAGCACTTTGGACCTAATGAAGCTACATGGGAGATGATTGATCATATGTTGGAATTATATCCTTCTTTATTTGTTGGTTAAAACAAATGTGCTTAGTTTATATATGTGTGTGCGTGTGTGTGTATATTGCATCGATTTGTGTTAATAAAGCTCCAATAACCAGCATGTTTGTAATATTACATTGAGCTATGTTTATAAATCTCGATAAGTAGTATGCTTGCCATGTTTCAATAGTTTTTCTTTGTCACAAGAGTTATAAGGACTCCGAGGATGGTGTTCCCCCAAGGTGGAGGGGTTTGTAATAGTATCGAGTTGAATTTACATGTAATAAAAGAAAATTATAAAGGAAAAAATAATACCAAGGTCATGCGACACGTATTCCAAGATGAATGAGGGGAAAACATTACATTGTTATCCACTTCCGGTTAATTATTTATTGGCTATGGACATTTGCATTAGCAAAATGAAAAGGGAATTAAATGGCAATTAATTCAAGAAATAAAGGAAAAATGAGAGAAAAGGTGTTATGCAACCAGTTCAGAAAATAGAAGAATAAGATAAATTAATGACTTCAAAAGTAGCCTCTTCGAGGGGGAAACCTCCTTTACATTACACAAATTAAAAATTCTTGGATGGTACAAATGACAAGACCTCCTTTCTACATATAGAAGTCTAAGGGATCACAATATAATCAGAGTCGACATAACAATAATAATTTAAGGGCACAATAATAACAATATGGGGACAACATGGGCACAACAATAACAATAAGGGGCTACAATGACAATAATAATAAGGGAATACACTAGTATTATAGGGACCTAAACATGCCCCTCTCCTTCAAAAAAGTGTTGTCCTCAACGCTTGAGTAGTTTTGGATGCTTCTATATAAAATTCTCATCTTCCCATGTGGAATCTTCAGTGGTAAGTTCTTCCACTTAATGAGATACTCTAAAATTGATCAATTTTGTAGCTATCGATTTCTTGTTTCAGTGACTACTTCAAGTTCCAATATGATTTTTCCTTCCTTGTTAAGTTCTAGAAATATTGTTTGAACTGGGAGCTTGTTACCTATAACCTTCTTTAAGCATGAAACATGGAAAATTGGGTGCACTGGGGAATAGTACCAATATTTTGCAACACCTTGTATGGACCATAATACTTTGGTGATAATTTATTATCCTTCTTAGCTTGCTTTCAAGGCGTTTATTTGTATGGTTGTAGTCATAGAAATACCTAGTCACCTACATCAAAACTTATTTCACTGCGATGTTGATCTGCCTGTTGTTTCATTCTATTATGCACCAAAGTTAGGTTATCCTTTAAGAGTTGAAGAACTTTTCATTTATGGATGGTGGATGATATCCATAAAGTGCCATAAATGGGGTCATTTTTTCTCCAGTATGGAAGGAAGTGTTATACCACCATTCAGTCATAGGCAACCATTTGACCCATTGTGTTTGGTTATCAGATATAAAGAAACAAAGATATCCTTCCTAACATTTGTTCACTATATCAGTTTTCCCATCAAATTGAGGACAATAAGATGAGCTATGAGCTAACTGAGTACCGAGATAAGAAAATACTTTTGTCCAAAAAATTCCAGTGAAAATAGGATCTTTGTCGCTTACAATAATCTTTGGGTTTCCATGTAGCTTTTGAATTGTTTCCATAAATGCAGTAGCAATTGTATTGGCTTTAAATGGATGAGATAATGCACAAAAATGTGCATAATTGGAAAGTCTATCATCTACCGCCATGATGACACTATTTCCTTCAAACCTAGGTAAACCTGTGATAAAATCCATTGAAACCTCCTCACAACATTGACTTCGAATGGATAAAGGTTGTAATAGACCTGGGGTCTTAATTGTCTCAACTTTGTTTTGTTGGAAAACCAAACATTCCACCACAAAATTTTGAATATCATATTTAAGGCCATCCCAAAAAACAATCCTTCTCAACTCTGCGGTAAGTTTTTAAAAATCATAGGAACCCTCCCAAGGGAGAGGTGTGCAATTCCAGAAGAATCTTTTGTTTGAGTTGGGAGTTCTTACAAAGGTATAAGCAATCTTTGTACCATAACGAATCATTTTTCCAGCTAAATGTATCAAACGAACTAGGATCTTACTACAACTTTTGAATGAGTTCCCACAATTTTTTTTCATTCTTCCATTCATCCCTTGCTTCGTTTATCCAATCTGGTTAGATAATAGAAATGGCACAAAGCAATGCTTCCACATTCTCATCCTTTCTTGGGAGTGCATCTGCAACAACATTTTTCTTCCCTTTTTTGTAGATGATTTCAAAGTCATAACCCAACATCCTTGTGACACATTTTTTTTGCTCTTCTAAAGATGATCTTTGTTCTAAAAATTATTTAAGACTATCATGATCCATTTTTACCTTGAAGTGTCTTCCCATTAGGTAAGGTCACCATTTCTTAAGTACATGTAGTATTGACAACATTTCCTTCTCATAAATAGTTTTGTGTAAATAATTTCCTTTGATTAGATGAATTTCAAAAGTAATGGGTCTCTCCTATTGCATTAAAACAACACCAATTCCATTTCCTGGGGCATTACATTCCATAATAAAGGTTTTTGTGAAGTCTAGCGGAGCTAACACAGTGCTTGGCACATTGCCTCTTTAAGATGTTCAAAGGCTTTCGTTACTTCTGGAGTCCAATAAAATGAATCTTTCTTACGTAATGTTGTTAGAGGTGCTACTATTCTCCCATAATTATTAAAAAACTTGCGATAATACCCTGTCAACCTAAGAAATTCTCACAGATGCTTTATGGATGTGGGGATTTTCCATTCCTTAATGGCTTTAATTTTGCTAGGGTCTACCTTAACACCTTCATGAGATACAATATTACCCAAATATTCCACCTCTTGTGCTCCAAAGAAACATTTGGAGGTTTTTTCATATAATTGTTTCTCCTCCAATAGTTTGAGCTCTCTATCAACATGTTCAACATGATCCTTCCAAGACTTGTTGAGATTAGTATATCATCAAAAATACTAACACAATTTTTCTAAGGAAGGGTTTGAAAATGGAATTCATCAAACCTTTAATGTAGAAGGTGCATTGGTAAGGCCAAAAGGCATGACCAAAAATTCATAATGACCCTCATGAGTTCTAAATGTTGTTTTCAAAATGTCTTTAGTCTTCATTCTGATTTGATGATACCCTGAATGAAGGTCCAACTTGGTGAAGTAAATTTCCCCATGCAATTCATCCAATAATTCATCAATGATAGGAATGGGAAATTTATCTTTAATAATGAGCTTGCTGAGCTCCCTATAATTAGGACACTTGTGCCATGATCCATCCTTCTTGTGCGCCAATACTAATGGAGTGGAGAAAGAACTTTGACTAGGTCGAATTATACCAGCCTCCAGCATTTTTGCAACCATACATTCAATTTCACTCTTTTGGGCATAGGGATATCTATAAGGCCTGATGTTTGGAGGAACACTTCCTGGAATTAAATGAATAGCATGATCATGATCACGAATATGTGGGAGGCCTTTGGGAGTCTCAAATACCTTGGAATGCTTGTCCAAGACTTTTTGGAGATATGGATAAATAGATGATTTCGATGTGGGAACCTCTAGTGAACATAATTGTGCAATTACACAGCGTTGTTCTTTCTTTAGAAGTTTTTTCATGCCGTTAGAGCTGATTATCTTTCCCGGTTTCCCTACGATACCCCTTAATTCAACTTCCTTTCCTTCTGAATTTTTTTTTCAAGAAAAGTTATGGAAAACTAAAAGCTATCTTATCCAAATATTGTAGCCATTTGACTCCTAGTACAACATTAGCACCACCCATTGGAATGGAAAGAATTGGACTATTCAACACATATTCTCCCATGGATAGCTTGATATTATGAAACTTTCCAAAGAAATTTTTGGTTCCTCCATTTGCAACCATCACTTGAAACATTGTTGCTGGATATAGGAAGCAATTCAATTCATTTGTTATCTTACAATGAATAAAATTATGGGTACTGCCTGAATCAATCAACACTATTACCTTTTCTTCTTGATATGTCCTTCTATATTGATAGTTTGAGGAGTGGTAATTTCGGCCAATGCATTACAAGATATGGTCAGAATCATTTCTTATTTCTCTAGGGTTTGTTCCTGGCTTGTATCCTCTTCTTTTGATGTTTCTTGTTCCTTTTCTTCTTCCTCTTCACAATCTATATAAAATAATTTCTTCTCAGCACACTTATGACCTTTAGTGTATTTTCTATCACAATAGTAAAAAAGCCCTTTTGCTCTTTTTTCTTCCAATTTTTGTGGTGTCAACCTTTTAGGTTGTGGAAGGCTAGGGACAACAACACTTCCATCTTTATAGTTGTGATTGGTAGGCTTCCTTGCTGCCATAATTTTTCTTTCAATTTTTCTTGCCAACCAGAATGTATTCTTCAATGAATCAGGTTCCCAAAGGTGAACCTCATGTTGGATGTTATCCTTTAAAGTCCCTATGAACACATCAATCCTATGCTCCTCTGGAATATATTTTACCCTTATATTCAATTTTTGGAAGTCCTCAATGTGTTACACCATTGAACCCTTTTGTTTGAGATTTATCAGTTAGCTAAAAAATGTGTTGCTTTTTATGTCCTCGTAATGTGATACAATTTGTTTACGAGAGAAAATACATCGATACCATACAAACTAATTGGGTTCTAAATATAAAGTCGCAATGCGTATCTTTTGTGTGTTTTGCACATTATGGAGATCTAAATATTACTCCATCTGTAGTATCCATGTTATGGGATCCTTGCCATCAAACTTCCTCATATCGATCTTTGGAACATGGTGGGTCTTCATTCAAATGTTAGAGTCTATGAAATCATGACTAAAATTTCTTTTCTTCTCATCATGAGTTTCCTCTACTACCTTTTCGCCATTAGGAAGCATTTCTTGTAGCAACTTTTCCAAACCTCCTTTCTAACCTTCCATGTATTTCTTTAAATATTCAATGTTTACTTCTAAACCATCCGTCTTAACTTCCACGACTTTCATCTTAGCTTTCACACCTTTCTTTAAACCATTCATCTTATCTTTTGTTACTTTTTGTGAGAGTGAAATTTGTTGCACTTGGTCTCGTAATATTGATATATCATGTTGTATTTCTTCCTCTTCTTCATGCATCATGCTAGAGATTTCAGGTTGCTTACTAGGCATTTCCATTTTCTTTCTTCGGGAAATCAATTAATGATAAGTATGCTTCACTATGCCCTTTGAATCACTTCAAAAAAAAATTTCAAACCGAACTTATGCGAAGTTTTTAAAAAGACTACACAACTTTGTTCTCTTTGTAGGAGCATGTTATTAACTCTGTTGTATATCTATAATTTCGGATCTTCAAGGTCTAAAATTTCATCTTATGATAACTCTTTACGTCCTCTTTCCAACCCCACAAGTCTGATATAGATTGGATTCTCCAAGAAAGAGTTATGTCAAATATCCCACAATGTCCTAATTATAGACTAGTTCAGTAGAGTGAACTTGTACAAAGCGTCATGTATCACTGTTTCGACCTTCGGACCTGGAAACTATACACAAAAAACTAAAGTCAGTTCTATTTCTATAACTGTTTATGAAATTTCAATCCGATTCTCAGAGAAAACATTATAATTATTTTCCCAAGGTGACCTGTTTGAGATTGAATTTAGTAGCCTTCAAAAACCCTAACTTCTTCAGTTCATATCACCGAAAATATGGCGATACAAGATCTGAAATTCGGTCCCGAGGTTCATCATGATTTTGACTCAAATGGGTTTTAATGTAAGATTTTTAAGCGTTTTAGAAACAAAGTGATAGCGAAAATTCCATGATGGTCTGTTTGAAGCAGCGAAACCCTAGAATCCAAACCTCTGATACAAATTGTTATGCAACCAGTTCACAAAATAGAAGAATGAGATGGATCAACAACTTCAAAAAGTAGCCTCTTTTAGGAGGAAACCTCCTTTACATTACACAAATGAACAATTATTGGATGATACAAATGACAAGACCTCCTTTCTATATATAGGATTCTAAGGGGTCATAATATAATCAAAGCCTACATAACAATAATAATGCAAGGGCACAGCAATAACAATAATGGGCTTCTATGGGGCACAATAATAACAATATGGGGACAACATGGGCACAACAATAACAATAAGGGGCTACAATGACAATAATAATAAGGGAATACACTAGTATTATAAGGACCTAACAAAACAAAGATGAAGAGACAAGAATATGAATGAAAGGGAAATTGAAGAAAAGGGAAAAGAAAAGAAGGGAGAAAACATTCTAACGCACTCTTGGACATTCTAGCATTCACTTGGAGGAAAAGATAGGAAAGAAGAGGGAGAATATACAACAGGAGAGAGAGAACTTGGATGCAAGGAAGATGCAAGCAAGCAAAGGAAAAGTAAGGAAAAGCAAGGGAGCACAAGAGGAAGATTGGATAGCAGTAAGTAAGGGCAGAAATCCAACAAAGAAAGAGAATATAGTAGGAGGATTTTGCAGGTAATAGGTTGTATGTTTGATTATATTACCACGATGTGAATGCATGATTTATGCATTGGTTTATTGGTCATGTTTTTTTTCATTGACATGGGATTTTCCTCGATTGACAGTGATGTATAGCCTTGCCTTTTCCATTTCTTGGACAGCCATGGTAGAGTGAGTTTTCATTTTGGTTGAAATTTTGATTGTCGGTAGATTTTGAATCCTATTGAAGTTGTCTGAGGAAAATCCAAAGGGTTGCGTGTGGAGATATTTTTCTCTAGGGAGCTCTTGACAAGTGGGTCGAGATAGGAAAATTCCTCTAGGTATGGTGAAGAGATCCTGAGGCATCCAAGCTTGTATTGGTTTGGTGATCTATGGACCAATTTAGGTGAGATCACCACGACTTGATAGTGGAGGTGGTTTAACTTTTGGATTCCTTGTTTGGTTATGTCTTGGTTTATCCCATGAGATCGCACATTTATGCTTGGAATATGGCATGGGGTTCATTAGCTGAAATAAAGAATTGGTTCAATCCAATATATGGTCGAGTGGTACATGGAAGACCCTGACTTGGTTGGAATTATGCATATGTTATTATGTGTAATTTTGTGATGAAATCAATGAGCATATGTTCTAGTTTAATGTGTGATTTTATCATTGGTTTGTTATGGATTCATTCAGGTTAAATTTTGGTTACATGTATGGTATATTTCTTATTATACCGTGTGCTCTTATTAATGATCTTGTGCATGGTTTGAGAAGTTATTGAATAGTTTATATGAATGCATGAGCTAATATATGTTTTTTATAGCTAGTATGAGAGAGAATTGATCCTTCTTAATGATTCTTCGATGAACTAATGAATCAATGAACATGTATGCATTCATGGCCTATGAGTCCTATGTTTACAAAGTGTCTATATAAATTATTCTCATGTATTTGACAAGCTTGAGCAGTAACAGAGCCAAGAATAAAGAATGAAGAGTCCTACATGTGGTTGAGAGCATTCTAGAAAGTTCTGAGAAGATCTAGGCAATTGGCCTGTAGGCTATCCCTAAAAATTTGGAACAAAGTCTCTGGTCGCACTCTAAGAACTAGGTAATTTTGGTTGTAGCTGCGTGGAGGAAGGGTTGTGCATGCATTTGGAACCCTCTGGCCACACTGACTAACCTTCATGCATGCAACTAGGATGTAATTTAAGTTAAGGAGTGGTCAGAGCTCAGGGAGATGGTCACCAGTGGAATAAGGCAGTTAAATTTGTGATTATGTGTTCAAGAGTGTTGTAGAAATTTTTGTACAACTTGGCAAGTTAAGCCCCGTTTCCATAACCGAATCTTGGAAGTTGGGCCATGCATAGTAACTCTTAGCCCTGTTTACCCTGGTGATCTTTTAAAATCATGTAATGTGGGCTAGGGTGATACATATTTCTTGGAAATCTCCTCGCTTGGCATCACGAAATGATAGGTTGTCAAGCTTGAGCAAAAATTTAAATAGAATAAGTGAGACTTTGGATCTGGGAATCCGAAGCAAGGAAAAGGAACCCCCAAACTAAAAAATAAATTAAATATCCAAGGTGGGTTGACCCAGGACAACCCATCAAAGCCGCAAGAAAATACCAATGCTACAAAGACAAAGAAGGACATAGGAAAGTAGTGTGAGTTCCACAAGAGCCCCACTCACAACACAAATGAGTGTCGCACCAAGCATCTATTGGTGCCCAAGCTGAAGGCTTCAGAGTCAGATGCATGTTCTGACTCTGTGTCATAACCCAATAAGGGGAATGACAAAGATAAGTAGATTATCGATGCAGAGCCTAGCACCACCGTTGCCACCTCCAAGGTCCAAAAGATTGAGCCCAAAGATACAGAGGAAGGGGAGCGTCTCTTCCATTCATAGATGTGGGTGAAGGGGTCCCTAATATATTTCATTGTTAACAATAGGAGCCAAAGGAACCTCATCTCGGTAGAGGTCATTAAGCAGATAGGCCTACCCACCACACCACACCTGTGGCCATACACCAATGGGTGGCTCCACCAAGGATGATATCTCTATGTCATCCAACAGTGTCACCTTCCCTACAGAATCAAGTCATTCACGGATGATGTATTGTGTGATGTTGCTCCTCTTGAATTCTATGATTTGTTATTAGGCCAACCATACTTGTGGAAGCAACATGCTATGTATGATTCCATGCCTCACACTATTATTATTACTTTGGGAAATAAGTTAAAATTCCTACCACCACATTTTTTATCTTTGTTAAGAAATGCAGTAAGATCATCTCCCAAACTAGGAAATTTGTTTTCTTTATAATTCAATCTCAAAGTAAGGGGAAGATCATGGACACATTCGTAGCCCATGAGAAGGATTCCACCATGCAGAGAAAAAAAAAAGGTGGACAAGGTCATGGAAGAATATAGGGATGTCTTCTCCTCACCCACAAGGGTATCTTTGCACTTCCAGGTCAAGCATTCGATCGATCTGACTCCTAAAGCACCTCTACCCAATGGTCAAATATACCACTAACCTATTCTATAAAATGAAGAAATCAAGTGGTAGATCAAGGGTTTGTTGTAAAAGGACACATCCGACCAAGTTCCTCACCTTGTGGGAGCCCGATTGTACTTGTACAGAAGAAGGATGAGACCTGGAGATTTTGCATTGATTATTGAGCACTAAATAAAATCACTAGTAGAAATAGGTATCCAATCCCACGGATTGATAACCTTATTGACTAGCTCAAGGGGTCCAAGTACTTCAACAAGATCGATTTAAATTCTTGCTATCACCAGGTTCCAATAGAAGCCACAAATGTATGGAAGACCACCTTTGAATGCAAGGGGGGCCTTTTGGAGTGGTTGGTCATGCCTTTTGGGTTGACAAATGCCATTGTAACTTTTATGAGGCTTATGGATGACACCTTTCAACCCTTTATCAACTTGTTTGTGGTTATATATATGGAAAACATCCTCATCTTCATAAAGCATTAGGAAGACCACTTGCAACACATCCAACAAATCCTTCAAACCCAACGACGACACAAACCATGTGCTAACTTGGATAAATGCACCTTTAGCAAGAGTCAGGTCCAATATTTGGGTTACATCATTGATGAACAAGGCATGCATGTGGATCTAGCTATGACCCAAGACATTTGGGATTGGTCGGACCTGACCACTTTAACAAAGCTTCACATATTTTTGGGCCTTGCCAATTTTTATCAGAGGTTCGTGTTGGGATTTTCTCATATCACTTGGCCTTTGACTCAAGTTACCAAGGGAAAAGTGAAAGACAAGTTTTTCTGGTTTGAATCCCAACATAAGGTGTTCGTTGAGATGAATCATTTCCTTTGCTCTGCACCAGTACCCACATTGCCAAACCTGCAATGACCATTTGAAATTAAGACAAATGCCTCCAACTATGTTGTTGGTGCAGTTCTCACACAGGAAGGGAATCCGGTGGGCTATCACAGTGAGACACTTTCATTTACAATTAGAAAATACCCCACCTATGATAAAGAGATACATTCCATCATGTGGGCTTGCCAACAATGGAAAAATTACATTCTTGGAAAGGAGACGGTCATCCACACATATCATTGACCTCTTCAATTTATATAGACATAAGGGACGCTGCAGAGCAATCGCAATAAAAATTGATCCACATTTCTGCAACATTTCCATTTGAACATTAAATACAAGAAGGTAAACACCAATCATGTTGCATATTTCCTCAATTGGACCCTGGTTACAACGTTGACCATTGTTCTCAACTCTTGTGGCCACAAGACCTCTGGACGGCTGCAACTATACAAAAAATATCCATATTTCACCACCACATACCAAATGCTAGTGGATGGAAAGAAAGTTCTAGACTTCCACATTTAGGAAGCATTATTATGCTACCTAGGTAATGTTTGTGTTCCTTCAAGTGATCATGCTAAGCTGATTTTGGAGGCACACTACAATTGGGTCGCAAGACACTTTAGTGTGCATAAAACTATGGGAGTACTACATAAGTATTTTTATTGGCCAAAACTCTGACAAGATGTTAGAAAATATATCAACTCCTGTACTACTTGTGCCATCATTAAGCCAACCATTAAGAATAAAGGCATGTACATTCCTCTGCCTACTCCCACCCATCCTCAGGAATCCATATCCATGGCCTATCTTTCTGGCCTCCCTTCTACCAAGCATGGTAATGACTTTGTATTTTTGGTCATGGATAGATTTTCTAAGATGTCTATATTAGCGACCTACAAGAAGAGTATCACAGTAGAGTATAATGCCAAACTCTTATTTGAACAAGTGTGGGTACATTTTGGGATCCTGTAGACCATTATATCATATCAGTATAATAGGTTTCTAACCACATTTTGGTCACACCTCTAGTCATTATTCGACACCAAACTCAGTAATACGACTGCAATCCATCCCCAAACTAATGGCCATACAAGGGTCATCAACATGATGATCGTGCACATACTATGCATGTACAAATCCAAGCATCCATGAAAATGGGATGAGAGCCTTCCCCATGTGCAACAAATCTATAACAAATCTCTCTATAGCTCGACGAGCTGTAACCCCTTTCAAGTGGGTCTAGGATTTCAACCATTGTGTCTGATTAATGTTGACATGCCTCATGCACTACCTAGGTAGAATCCACACATGTATAGTTCGAGGCTGATAAAGAAACCAGTTTTATTGAATGCATCTAACACATCCACCAATAAGTTCATGAAATCTTAGATAAATCTAAAGTCAAGTACAAACAACGACATGATCATCATCTGGTGCTACATAAGTTTTAGGTGGGCAACAAAGTTTCTTTGCATTTGCATAAAGAACACATTTTCAGAGCCCATAAGAAGCTAAGACCACACTAATACAGGTCGTGCACCATCAAAAAGGTAGTGGGAGACAACGCTTTCAAGTTCATCATTCCCCCATTCCTTGGCATGCACCCTTTATTCAATGTGGACCACCTTCGGCCATACTTTCGACCATTGTTGGACACATCAGACATTGTCGAACAACTAACACCAACAAAGCTCAACCCAAAATACATGGAATTGGCCAAAACTAATCATATCATGGACACATATATTAAGAACACTCGCTAACATAGAACCCAATTGTATCAGGTTCTTAAGGTTGGCCAACTCTTGCACCAAGGCAAGTGGCTCACCAAGGGCCAAGTTCAATAGAAGTTTACCCATCTCATTAAGGCACTCAACGCAATGGGGAACATTGCATCATAAGAGGAGAGGACTAATATATATGGATATTAGTGGCCACCTGTCTATTCCACTTGGACTCCCAAAGATGTTTCTTTCGGTTTCCTTAATTGTAGCACAATTTACTATTTTTGGCATTTTTCAGGTTCTAAACTTTCGAAGTCGTTTTGAGGCCCTAAATGACGGTTATTTAGAAAATGGGAAAAGTGATAACATGGAGCAAGGGTCTACAGATGAAAATTTTTGTCCTTGGATATATCTTTATAATGAGGTATCGTATGCGTCATGATGATCGTATGCCAAAGTTACGACCTTGTGAAGTTGATGTACCAACTAAACCCAACGGGGTCTACAAACATTTGGCACTTCATCTCCTAGGGTTAGGTTTTTGGATGTTTATGGTTTTCCATTGTTTCTCAATAATTAAAAGGTCTTTGGGTCTTATTATAAGGCCTCATTGTAACACAGTTCAAGGGCATGTATCTTTCACATATTTTCTCATAGATAAGCTACCATTACCCGAGCTAGTTTATTTCCATTTTGCATGTAAACAATTTTTAGTATTTTTTTATTAATAAATTAAAGTTCATTTTTCATTGTGCTTTTGTGTTTATGTTTAAATCTGTATTTTATTCCGTTCCTACATAAATATGGATCACTAGCACTCCCTTTTAATGAAGAAATGAATTATTTACCACACATAACCTTTCTCAACATAATATAAACTTATTTTTTTCCTATAGACTTAGTAAACATGTTTGCCACATTATCATTTACATTACAATAGATCAAATCAATTTACTTTTAATATTTTTTTATCATAAAAAATGATATTATGTTTCAATACATTTTGATCTAGCATGATAGACTGGGTTATTTGCCAATTTGATATAGATATGGTTGTTACATTTTATGAGTGTTGGTCCTTCCTATTTTTTTCCATGTATTCAAGAACTCTTCTTAGCCAAATTGCTTAATAGGTTACACTGCATAAGGCCTTGTACTCAAATTCAATGGAATACAAAGAAATAGTTTGTTTTTTCTTGCTAGTCCATGACATAATAATGCATAACCATAAGTGGACTTCCTGTCATCTAGATATCATGCCTAATCAAAATCTAAATAACCTTTTTGATGCATGGCACTTGGCTTGCTGCACAGTTCAACATTTCTAAGCAGTATATTTCTAAAGGAAACGAATTTCGGGGTGTAAATTTTGCACTCTTACATTAGGTAATGACAACCTCTCAGAAAAGGGCTCCCACTATGTAGAGATCCCCCTCAGTGACCACGAGAAAAAACGGGATTTAATGTTGCAACCTCAAATTCCCATGCCACCTTTACAATTGAAGAGATTGTGAGGAAGTCGATGAGGAATGAGGCATAGTAGTATTTACATCCAAGAAAATTTGTATGCACAATCTCTTCTTTAGTGTGATTTTTTTAGATTTTGTTAAAAGAATGCTTTTAGTTGGATTTTTTGGTGGCTATAACAACTAGTTGTGAAACTTTGGCTATTAGTTTGCTTAAATTATAAATTTTGAAAAAATGAGCATACATTTTATTTTTCATAAAATTCAAGAAAAAAAGAAGAGGAGTGGCATAGTGGAAGTATGGAGGGAAAAGAAGCATTTGCCTATTTTTTTGGGTATTGAAAAGATATACAGGATCTTGTAATTCCTTGAATCTAATCCATGTGCCATCAATATCAAAAATCAATCTAGAATATTTTGATTCAAATCTCGTACACTCTCTTTGATTTGGGACATTTTAATTTGACATTTTTTAATTCAAAAATGGCAAATCCATTAGTGTATTCATTATCTAAATGATTCTAATAAGTTAGATGGAGAAAATTACACAAATTAGAAGTTTAAAATGTAAATATTAGTGGAAGGCTACAATGTTTGGTCAATAACATCAGGATCTAAAACCAAACTAATAGCACTAGCAGCCTCAGTTTAGGATTGGGAACACAGAGAAACAAAGGCCAAGGTACTCCTGAGAATTTTTGTAAAGGAAAAAATTATTCCACACATCAAGGATTGTGATACATCTTAAGAAACCTAGGAAACACTTAAAATGATGTATGAAACTCCCAATACAAATCAATTGTTATTTTTGAAAAAAGTTTTTCCTCAATTAAGATGGAGATAAATGAGAACATTAATGACTTTTTTCTAGAATCAGAGAAATTTATTATAAGATTGGTGCTATTGGTGAATATTTCCAACAGAGATCTAGTAACAATTGCATTAAATTGTAGGTTGGCTCATTATCATATTTTCATCACTAGAATTACAGCTAGGGAAAATGCCCCTACATTTGATGAGTTGCCAAGTATTTTCCTACAAGAGGAAGAAAGAATAATCTCAACAACATATCTAAAAGTTTAGATCTAGTGTCGGTAGCTAGAGGAAAGTAGCCACACAAAGGAAAGCCATGGGACAAGAAAAAAGGAAGAAAGTCATAATCAAAACCACGTCAAGGCATAGCATCGCCAAGCAAAAATACCTATATGAAGAGGAAGGATGGATGCATCTATTATGTAAGCCTAGAAATTTTGCTAAATATTGCAATAAAAAGAAATTTGATGATTCCAAACATAGAAGACATTCATGCAATTTTTTTGATAAAGACACCAAAGTTAGTGATGGTCTAAAAAATATCAAATTATTCATTTCAAATGTCATTTTATTAGCATAAATTAATGGTGCTAATGCATGGTTTACTAACTCTAGTGCTTCAAGTTGTATGACATGCAACAAGGAATGGTTTGATACATGTAATGGAAATGATAATGGTTCTCACATCTATATAGGAGATGGTAGATATCACAAAATTATGGGTTATGGAAATTTCTGTGTAAGTTTAATAAATTCCCACATATGACAAATACAAGATGTGAGGTATGTTCCTATAATCAAGAAAAAGTTAATCTCATGGTCGACCAAATTTTATTGATTGAAACCCACACCACACAAAATACATAATAGAATCCCATTTTATATCAATGGAACCAATCACTAGATAATCATAACAACTTGAAAGATAATGATGCCTACGTAGCTCCAACCTGCTCCTAACTAACAACATTCTAGAATACTACATTGGAACTATGATAATCTAGAAGAATGCATTATAACAATAGATTTCTCTTATTAACTCTAGCGCTCCCTCTTAATTTAGAATTGTATTATTTATGGAACTTAAACTCCTCTTCTTTGGCAACGCATTGTCTTCCTTATCAACATGTCTATGTTTGGTTCAATCAGTCATTTTCATCATAATTTATGATGTTGACATCCATATAAATGAACAACCATCAAACATAATTTATGGATACCTTACCACTGCAAGAGCTAATATAATTTGAAGTCCTTCATGTACATGGTACATTCAACCATCATATCTAAATACTTGTACATCTACCTATACCTTTAATTCCCCTTTCACCACCATCATCTCGGATTTCCTTGAATTACCTGTAACCATGCTCTAGGATTTGTCAACTTACCCTCAACCATGCAGTAGGTTTTGTTAGCTTACCCTCAACCATGCCATGGGTTTTCTTGGACGACCCTCAACCATCCTACATGAATCCTTATCCACTTCCCTTTGACAAGTGATTTTTAGCTTACCACAAACCTACACTACAAAGTGGCTTTAATATTACCACAAACTTCACAAGGCTCCACATGCCTTATTAGGCTTACATCACAACTAACTCAAGTACATACACACTCCATCCATGGAGATACCAGGTAAATATTTTTCAAGGACCACTACAAAACTTAGAACATAACATATAGACTTAATATAACAAGTGTGACTGACATAACAATATGGTAATGAGTTTGTTATTATTCGACACACACATTTATGTACATTTGACCACCATCCAATCTTTTGTTGCTCCAAATAATACTATTTGTTGTCGATTTTAACATTTGTCTTCCTTCAACCAAAGTCCAACCATTTCTCTATTATAATGAGGACCTCTTTTATTGGTTCTTCTTTGTTTTTTATCTTCGCCATGCCTTCATAATATCTAATAGTTAATAATTCCTACAAATAGAAATTGTATATTGTTGGAATGGCTGGTTCCAATGTAGACTCTAACTCATGACAATAGTTGGCTAGACTAAATGTCACTCAATTCTTTAAATTGGATTTACATCAATAACATAAAAAATAAAAAATAAAAAAAAAATAAAAAAAAAAAAAATATATATATATATATAATATATATATATTGGAATTTAGAAGACACGCTTACTTTCATTCAACATAGACCTATATTTAAAAACTTCATTCATAAATAACAAGTCTTTTTAGGATCTATCTCATCATAATAGTATGTTATTTCTTTCCACCATCGTATTAAAATATCACATACACTCTCGGCAGTCACCACGTAAGAGTTTTCACCTCAAATTTAAAAGGCTAGAAACTAGGTGTGAACTCTACATGATGTTTAATGTTTGAAGCAACAGAGGAAGGACCGGTTGTCGCAGGCTAAGAAACAATAGGATTTTCCTTGCCGACAATATGCCTTTTTTATGTTCATTAGTGACACTGAAAATGGAAATGAGTGGACATGAACAACTAGAGCAAGGAATTTTCCCTAGCCATGGTTTCAGATTTATTCTACTAAAACTCAATCAATGAGAAAGGGATCCCCCATTGCACTCAGAGTGAAGGAGAATGCATGTTCCTAACCGCATGAGGATTCCATTGCTTCTCTTTATTTAACGAGATTCAATCCCTTGATATGGTCTTCTTCATTGAGAAAGTAGTAGGTTTTGAATCTTGGGACGTTGAGTTAAGTAGTGTTTGTTTCCTTTCCATGCCATTTTTGTGGATCCATTTCCATTATTATTGCTAGACCTCCAAGTTGTCCAAGTTGTCGTAGTCGCTAGCTTTGTTATCGCTTCTTATACCTTAATAAATAAATGCCCAAAGATTGTTCCTCGAAAACTATTTCTATGAATTAGTTGTGGCCTTCTTTGACTTTTATTGCTACCTAAAAATTGATCCAAATACTGCCACACAAATCCAACATGATATCCCCAAATTCTAATTAATATCTCCTACAAATTCTTATTTCTTCATATGTAACTACGATATGTACAAGAACGTAGCTTAGAATCATGTAAAATAAGCCGCATTCTTCTCTATGGATGTATTGGTATACAATTTCAAGGGTTTCTATTGTACACTCTTGAACTAGAAAAGATGATCAAGCCTTGAATTGCTTAATAAATACTTGTTCAATAAATATTGGGTTTGCCACTTTTTTTCTTTCTAAATTATCATCATATATCATAAGGGATGGCAATAATAGTGCCACATGGTACCCCCTTTGGTCACCAATTCCTTCAACAAGAATAACCAACAAAAATATCAAACTCCTATGACTCCTTGGACTCTCTACAAATGGTTCTACAAAATTTGTAAATAGTATATGCAACCAACATCTAAATAATGGAAAAATAACACTCCTAACAAATACCCTATTCTCCTTGATCTTGGGTCCTCATGTGAGGGAGATGTAGGCCCAAATAGACTATGATACAAAAACAAGAGAACAAGACAAGAGAGCACAATTATCTCAAGAGATACCTTTCTATTAATTCAACCTCTCACTCTCACTCTCACTCTCTCTCACACACACATTGAATACATGATAGAGTCCCATTTTAAAGAAATGGGATTGATATATTATATAACCATAAGAAACTGGAAAGACAATGGCTCCAACTAACTCTTACATTGTAAAATCACAGATTCTAGAATATGACCTTGAAACTATAACAATCTAGAATCTCCATTTCTTTATTATTTCTAACGCAAGATGCCAACATCAATTCTTGAAAACTCTTAATATTCATCTAGATTGCATTGATTGAAGCTCAAATGGAAAAGAAGCATTGGGAAGCCCTTAATGCCTCGTAATTGATGAGAAATTTTGATAAGAAGATCAATGTGTTTGGGCTCAAGATCATTGTTAATGGATGCTCCTCATTGTGTCGATTCCAATAGTATATGACATGTCCCATGGCTCGTCTCAGTTATGAATATATGTTCAATCAAAAGTTGGAGCCCTCCTCTTGTGGTCAAATTCCCCAAAAGGAGATGATGTGGCAACCTATCATTCAGTAGAAAAAATCTTAAAATCATAAAGTCAAATATGGACTTTCATTAAGAAAATCAAATCAATAACTTTGTGGCTAAAGTATTTTTGTGGAGGAAATTTGAAATTCAAATCAAATCAATGTGCAAATTGGACTCAATTAACGGAAAGGCTTTTTGGCTCCAAGAATTTGAAATTCCAAACTTTAAATCCACCTTCAAAACTCAAGTCGTCCTTCCCTCTAGAAGGAACCGCGACTTCTATGTAAAGGAGACATTTTATCCCTCGTCAGTTATAAAATCAATCACATATTTGAGATATATTTTTCGGCCCTTGAGCAATCATGTCTATCTTCTGTAGGAGGCATAGTTTATGAGAAACAAGTTATGTTTTCGTAAGGCACCTGAGAAAATCGGCCCTTCAAAGGGCTAAGATATGTGGTAAAAGTTCAAGAGAAACTCGTTGATTGAAACTTTGCCCACGAAGTTTCAGAAATAAGTTCATATATGAGGTTAATTGTGGCATGTTTTTGTTGTTTCTTTGGGTTGAGGGTTTCTTTGGGCTACTACAATCATTTGGCCTCTTTAGGACTAATCTGAAACATATTTTTGGGCAGTAACATACCTACGTCTGAGGATTTATATGGAGTGGGTTTGGCCCTATGGTAGGGATCTTGAGAAAAAAATTCTAATTTGGGTAACATATCCATGACGTTTTGAGACCCTTTCTTGAAGCGTACCTAAGGATTTCTATGGAGAATTTATCGAAAAATTTTATCCTTCTTAGGGCATGGATCTGTGGTATCTTTGAAAACTCTCAATGAGTTGAATGCAATGGTGATATTAGAAGTTAATTATGTTATATTTGATGTATGAGGACTCTTGTAACCCATCTTCATATCAAACCATGAAGGTTGGGTTAACTAATAAGTAAAACCTCCCACAACTCAAAATTGCTTGAGGGGTGGGTGTGAGCATTACATAATGAATAGATACAATGAACTTATTTTTTATCTATGAGTGATGTTATGATCCATTCGGCCTTTGTTATTGGTGTTTTGTTTTCCTCTTCAAAAACTATAAAATAAAATAAAATGTAATTTAAGTAATTTGTATAATAAGATTAGCATTTTTTGGGGTTAGGTAATAAGTAACAACGGCATCATAAAGACTATTAAAACAAGAATTCATTGATTTTAGTAAATATTAAAATAAACTTGAAATTTTATAAAACCCACACACCCTAAAAAAACAAAAAACAAACATTTCAATATATTTAAATATGTGAGATTTATCTTCTAATTATATTTCTAGTTTTTTTATAATTTTAAAATTGGACGCATAATAAATGATAAAATGGTAGAAATAGAATTTAAAAACTAGGTTTGGAAGCTATATTACATCTATCAAGGCTTAACATAGATAACAAACATAATGTATTATTTGGGCTAAACGTGACTAATTGTAATAACAAAGTGGGAAGAAGCCACACTTTTTAAAGTAAGCTCATATGATTGGTTACTCAACTATACAAGAGAAACCATTTTATTGAGATTGATTCCCACATGTTTACCATTGACATCCTCGAATTCAAAACGCTAAATTATATCAAATTATAATTATGAATGAATGGTCAAAGCGTTTTTCACTATTGTACCCTACATACCCTACATAGCTACGGGCATTTCTTCAATCAAATGATGAAGACAAATTAGAATGCCACTATTTATTATGGATAGCTAGTGATGAAGTTGAGTACAAATTGGGCTTATTCTTATTTAATATTGATCCTAACTATGAAATTGGCATCGAAATATGTTGAGCACCAAAAAAATTTAGAGGAGAGTTATATTTATGGTAGATATGAGAGGAATGATTGTATCATAGACTCCTTTAATAATAAAATATGGTGTAGAATGAAGAAGAATGGTATTGGATATGCATTGAAGGGGAGAAGGTGGATGAAGCAAAATATTATAATCAAATTCAAAGAATGTTAGAACATTTTTTTTAAAATAATTAATGGTTTTATTAGTTACTCTCTATGTGAATTTTCCTTTTCCTTTTCCTTAGCTACTACTATAACTTTGGCTAGCATTTTGGAGTATGGTGAAATTTCCCTTTCCTTCTCCTTAACTACTACTATAACTTTAGCTACATCTTTTAGTTTTCAAGATGATTTGTTATTCAATCCCCTAAATATTTCTCTCCATGAACCTTCTTAAAATCATTCTCTCCACAACATGCATGCATAGTATTGTGCTCAAATATCTTATTGGTAAAGTACATAGGTTGTAGAGGAAAGACACAGAGGGATACAAGAAACAAACCTAAACAACTAATCTATTGCAATCATAGTTACACATTATGCATTTGATAACCACATAAGATTTGGATAAGATATAATAAAAACCTTAACTACATTTTACAAAAACATACATGTACATTTCGATAACAGTGAATACATGACATTTTGATGGTCAAAAGTTGCATAAGCGATGAGTCACAACTTTCAAGGACTAACTCACCAAAGAAAAAACAAGATAAGCACTAAGGATTATGCAATGATGACATACAAGTGTATTAGATTCTAAATAGATTTTTTGGAAAACCAAGTTTTGAGCAAAATCCCTCTCTTAAAAATTATCTATAATGTTTTTCAAATAACTAAAGTTATCTATATTAGGAGAAAATAATAATAAAAATTCAAATGAAGCAATAGCTTGTAATAAATGCACAAAATAAGGAGTTCATTGGTTAATGATAATCTCAATCTAGAGAATAATTTTTATTTAAACTTTCATTAGTTAATTTACAATTGAATTACAAGAAAGTAAATTTACAAATTTAACAATTGTTATTTAGATATTTTTTTAAGGTTACTATACGTTATTTGAAGATTTATTTATGTAACTATTATCGATAGTTTGCAATACAATACAAGTAGTAACTTGTGACTTGGCAAGGGTCGAGGCATTCATATACATTCATATGGTGGTTCCAAAACAAAGGGATGCCTTCCCTTCAAACATCAACACAAGAGACCAATATTAATTATTCAACATGTAAAACCTCTACCCCACTCTAGTTTTGAAGATGTGACCTCCAAGTGGCAAAACACATGTTCTTAACCAATAGGCTCACTCAAGCTCTACTTAACATGTTAATGACTCAAGATCTAGAGGTCTGTAATTTTAGGCCCTTACAAGCCACCATGAGTTATTTTAAGTGACCAAGTTTTGTTTACACATGCTAATATTGATAAACACCAAGGTTTTGAGATTAAAATTAAAACCAACCTAGATTCATGTTAAATCTGAGGGATCGAGTCCGGACTTAAGATGGATCCAAGTTAGTACTCTTGCATTCCATAATGGATTTTCTCAAGCCTTTAAATACACTTCATCATAACAAATTTCATCAACAATGTAATACCACGAGCTCGTAAACCACGATAATTTTATAGTGTAATTTAACTATAATTTCATAGTTAAAATTATAATTTATTAATTTTATTTTTATATTTACGCATTTTTTCTTTTTTATCAAATCAAAAAAATTATATTAACATTACAACATCATTTCCATATTTTATTTGAAAGTGCCTCTCAACACAATTACCTTAATTTAAAAAAAAAAAATATCCAACAAAAATTTATAAACTCAAATAAAATTAAAATTAAAAGACGTGTGATGCACCCATATTGTAGCTTGGTTCTTATTGTGTTGGATTTGGTTTCGAAAATAATTTTCACTTGGGCGTTTACCCCCGCAGTCGGGACAGACAGCTTTCCGCCTCCCCACCCGAGTTCAATCCCTCGATGCATGCTTCCAGCTGCTCCGCAACTTATTGTTGATCAATCTTGCTTTGCTGCTCCGCAACATCTTTATGACAATCCTGCTTCTGTAAATATGTGTACATTGTGAATTTAGTCTCGCTTCTGTATATATATATGTAAATTGTGAATTTCGGATTAATATAGCTTCTTCTAAAGAAACTCACCCCCTCATTTCTTAAAAAAAATTAAAAAAAGACCCTAACTACTGGAACAAGGAGGAACCCTAGATCAATTAAATAAATCCACCTTCCACTTTAAGAGCTCAATTTTATTAAAATCAATTTATAATTATAACAGTTTCTATTAAATTCTAAACAAAATTAAGCCAAAAAAAAATTGACAAACTTTAAAATATAAAAAAATAATTCAACTACACAATATACAAGTTTAGCCCACTTATGTTCGTTGTCATACATTGTATTCTTCCAACGATCAATGGAATGATTTATAAGATTTACTTTTAATATTCCACCAAAATTTTCATATTCAAAGGTTTCGTGATATTTAAAAGTTTAGTATTTTAAAATTGATACCCTTTTTCTTGCGAAAACAAATACAACAAACATAAATGGACCTCCAAGCGTTACAGTATATTCAATAGCCAAACGTAATTTTATTGCTATATACTTAAAAAAACAGAACTTACAAGTACAGTAATCAAAGATAATTCGTGATTCTCATTATTGTAATTGTGGGTTGGGCCTGTGTTCGTTTTTTGAGTTTTTTTATTAACCTTAATTGAAAATATATTATTAATTAGGTCTAGATAGGTTTATTTTGAATAATATCTTAAAATTTAATTTAATTAGATATGTTTATTTGGAATAATATTTTAAAATTTAATTAAATTATGAAGCGAAAGATGGGAATTTAATATCCTTAAGTACTGTGATTTATTTTAGAAATAATTATGTTTTTTTTTTCCTTTTAATTAGATTAATTAAAAAAAAAATTATATGAACATGTCATATGGTTTTTTGGGCATATGATATTAGGAAGCTTTGATATTGGCCCATGAACTTACTAAGATAAGAACTAATTCTCATGAGCTTCAAAGTGAAACTGAGGGTTGGTCAATTTAGAAAACGCCATGGGATGAAAGAGCCTACCACTTGCACCAAACTAAAAGGGTTGAAGATGAAAAGCACTTTCTCTTGGATTGTGAGTAATGAAAGAGTTTGTCACCTACACAATAAGAAAAGGGTTGAAGATGAAAGCACTTTCTCTTGGATTGTCCGATTTTTACTCACATCCATTCTAAATTTTAAAGTATTTGTCACACTACCAATCTTCTTGACTTGTTAAGTCAACATAACTATGGTGATATGGGAATGCTTCTCTCACTTCTTTTTGAGCATAGATATAAAATGTTAAACAATCTCAATTAATCTCTTACCTTCTTAAGGTAAGATAAACCATATTAGTCTTATGGACGTTAATCATCATCATCAACAACATCAAAATCTATTAGCAGATCAAGTGAATCTCCATGATTCTTATATATATATATATATATATATATATATATATTATATAATATTTTTAAAATTAATAATAATATTGAATTAAATTTTATGATTGATTTTAAACTTGGCAATGTGAAATGTATACCTACACGAGTGGTATTTGATATTTTATGAGATACTTTTCCAAGTTTTATAAAATAAGCTTGAAATTTATTATAATAGATGAAGATTTTATTAAAAATATATATATATATATAATTTTAATAATTTTTAAATATGTTAGATTTATTTTACCATTAAGGTGATTTTTTATTATTTTGTTTTTGGGTAATTTTAAAGTCAAAATCATAACAAATAGCATAATAACAAAAGCAAGTGCTACATAGTAAGTGTCCCTACAGTTTACTTTAAATATAGCTAAATTTAAATATAAATTATTGTTAAATAAATTATTTTTATTAAATTTATAAAAATATAAAATAAGTTTTTTAGCCCGTTAATAAAAATGTGAATAAAATTAATCTAATATTTAAAGTGACCATTATATAATAGACGTGGATGTAATAAACTATATTAACAAAACTATATTAACAAAATTTAATTTTTAAAATATAATTATTTGTATATTAATATGTATTCGGCATGATTCCACCATAAATTATTTATGAAATATAAAGTCTTTGATCTAATGAATTAAAATTTATTATGATATTTATGTTATATATTTTGCTATATATATATTTATTTTTACTCCAACTTAAGTATACCCGCTACCATTTTTTTTTACGCATTTAAACATTGTTGAATACAATTATATTACATTTAATGCCCCATTATCATACTTCATTGGGTTAAAAGTTTGTCGAATAGTTGAGTTTCCTTACCACAATCAATCCACGTGGAGATATTTTACGTTGTCTAGGGTAACATGCACAGAGTGGACTCTTAGCATGGTGAATTATATCCCACTTACAGCAATCTTACAACACGAGGTATAATTTCCAAGATGTTAATATTATGAATTTATTTTTTATTTTTTTGTTTTTTGATGAGAATCTTATATTTCTATTATTTGATTGGACGGAAATTCGAGATTGGAAGGCGCATGAGCTCTGTAACCTGAACTAGGGCTTGAGTTAGGGTTTGGAGCTGGTAACTATGGCGGGTTGTGGAGGAGGGAGTTCTGCTCCCTCCTATAGTCAAATAGTTGCAAACAGAAGCAAGGGCACAGCTCTGCATCTATTCAAGAAACCACTAGAGGTGATAATTGAGGATATGAACACAGGAAACATCAAACCTCAGGAACAGAAAGAAAGTCTTGAGGAAGATAGCAAGGAGAAGAGGAAAGAAGGTAGCAGTCAGAAAGTTGCACCCACGAGCACGACAGGGGTCTGTAAACCCAAGTCGACCATAATTCCTCGGGTCGTTTTAAGCGACCCAGCGCTACAAGTGCACAAAGAACACATGGCAGAACACGCGGTCATCTGCAAATTTATGGGGATTTGGCCAACAGAGAAGGCCTTACACACATGGATAAGGAATCACTGGAAACCAAAGGGGGAAATAAACCTTCACCTTGGATCCAAGGGCTTCTTCACGGTGGTGTTCACGAGCCCAGAAGATAAAGACAAAGTATACGAGGGAGGACCCTATTTCTACACCGCTGCAAGCCTTTACATGTGACCATGGGTGATGAATTTTGTACCAGAACGAGAAACGTTCACTTCAGTACTGGTGTGGATAAGAATATACTCCCTTCCTCTTGGTTGTCGGAGTCTCTAAAGGCTATCGGCAATAAATTAGGTCATTTTATAAAAATATCAAATGCGACCCTAAGAGGCAAATACACTTCATTTTCCCGAATCTGTGTGGAAATGGACTTATTTGGAGCACTTCCAGACAAGATCATTTTGGAAGCGTATGATGAAGAATGGGTGCAAGCGGTGGACTATGAGCATGTCCCATTCAGATGTCATAAATGTCATGAACAAGGGCACCTTTATAGAGGCTACCCATCAAACAAACTGGAGAACAACACAAAAACCACCACAAGCAAAGATCCCGAGGGTTTCATTAAAGTGGGGGGCAAAGGGAAAGGAGGAAAGAGGTACCAAAAGAAAATCTACGAGTATGGGCAACCTAGTCACAATAGTTTCAAAATCTTAAAAGAAGAAGCGGGAAACAACGGGGCAAACCAGGAATCAGAGACTAACACCAATGAGAAGGATAGGGATGCCAGCGTGGAGGACATACCAGAGAACAACCAGCAAAAGGATGATCTACTGAACATTGTGGATCTACCAAACATTGTGGAGCTCAGTAGGGACCATGAAATGACCCCAAGTGGGGTGGGAATAGAGGACAACGAACTGCAAGAAATTCTTGAGAGGGAGAACTTAGATCTAGAAAAGTTTTTGGAGCAGGGTATTGCCAAAGGGGTTGACTCCCTGCCAAAGGAGGAGTTTGATAGGGTTCAACAGCTCTTCCTCTGGAGATCCCAATCAAAGGGCTCTGGAGTCAAAAGACTCCATGACAGCCAGTTGAATAGACAGATGTAACCAATGGAGGAAACACCGGGACACTCTTCCAAGAATTTGAGTAGGAAAAGAGGAAGAAAGACACAGAATGAGTTGTTGACTGAATGTGGAAAATTCATGATTAACTCAGGTAAGATGAGAGATCTCACCAACTACTCCTTTACAAACCTTTCTTAATGAAGCTTACAACCTGGAACATTAGGGGCCTAGGAAGTAAAAGGAAACAAAGAAATCTAAGCAGTAGAATAAAATAAGAAAAACCATATATGGTTTTTATTCAGGAAACTAAATATTCGATGGACAGGATCAGAGAAATACATAACAAATGGTTAAGCAAGTATGAGTATCTGGAGGTTAAGGCTAATAACTCAACAGGAGGGATTCTTACGCTTTAGGATCCCCAGAAACTTGGAATCCTAGATGTGGAAGCATCTAGGAACTATTTATCGTTGGTGATACAACCTTTGGGTGACAGGGAAACTTACATGATTACAAATGTCTATGGTCCTCAAAAACTAGAAGACAAACTCAAGCTTCTTACCTCCCTTGAGGAGCTGAGAGAGAGATATCGTGTTATCCCCTAGATTCTGGCAGGAGATTTCAATATGATTAAATCTCTTAAAGAGAAAAAAGGAGGCACCAGAACACTAGGCAGAGACTCCATTGCCTTCCAAAACTTCTTAAACAAAATGAGACTAGTGGATTTTAAAATAATAAATGGAACTTTCACCTGGAACAATAAGAGAGGAGAGGCTTCTCAAGTTTCCTCTAAACTAGACAGATTCATAATCTCAGAGGACCTCCTTCTCACAGGCCTTGACATGTCAGCTCTAATCCTTCCCTTTGGAGGCTCAGACCACTTGCTTGTCCAGCTTGAAACTGCTTTCATGGGTACACCGAGGAACAAACCCTTTAGGTTTGAAAATGTTTGGCTCTCTCACCCCAACTTTACTAGCAATATTGACAAATGGTGGACGAAGGATTTTCCCATTCAAGGCACAAAAATGTTTATGCTGCAACAAAGACTTAAACACATCAAATCCAAACTCAAAGATTGGAACAAGAAATAGTTTGGCAATATTTTTAAATCCAAAAGAGAAGTTGAACAGAAACTTCAGGGGATTAATCAAATCATAGTCACAGATGGTTATATCGAGGAAAGGAAAACTCAGGTTAAGTATCTTCAGAAGGAATGGGAAGATAGGTGCATTCAAGAGGAGATATTCTAGAGGCAGAAATCAAGAGTGCAGTGGATTAGAGAAGGGGAAAAACACAAAGCTTTTTCATAAATCAACCTTGGATCACAGGGCACATAACAGAATTTCAAAACTCAGAGATTTTAAAGGGAAAGAGCTTGTCTCCCACAAAGAAATGGAATATGTCCTAGTACAACACTTCCTTAGCATTGCAAAGGAGCCTCTCTTAGACGGGTCACGGTTCATTAACAATTTCACAAAGTATATTCCCAAGCTTGTAAAAAGGGAAGACAATCACAATCTCAACAGGCCAATGTCTGAAGATGAGGTCAGTGAAGTTATCAATGAGATGCAAAATGGGAAAGCTCTAGGCCTGGATGGATTTAATGTGGATTTCTTCAAAGTATGCTGGATAATAGTCAAACACGACATCCTTGATGTAGTGGAAGACTCCAGAAGATCCAGAATGATTTTGAAGGCTCTTAATGCCTCTTTCATATATTTGTTTCCAAAGCAGGAAAAAGCCATGACACCAAACAGATTTAGACCCATAGCTTTATGTAATGTGGTGTACAAGATTATTTCCAAAGTAATTGCTAACAAGCTCAAGCCCTTCTTCCAGCTCTTATCTCAGAGGAGCAAACCGGTTATGTGGAAGGAAGATAGATTCTCAATAACATCATACAATCTCATGAGGTGGTTCACTCACTTAAGAGCAATAAGCAAGCTAGCATGATCATACAACTTGACCTAGCGAAACCCTATGACAAACTAAGCTGGTCTTATATTAGGGCAGTGCTGAGAGCTTATGGTTTCAACCACAACTATATTAGATGGGTTATGGCCCTGGTATCCTTGGTTAGTTTTTCAATCTTGCTTAATGGCTCGCCCTCAAGAACCTTTATGCCTTCCAGGGGTCTCAGACAAGGAGATCCGCTCTCCCCCTTCCTCTTTGTCCTCATGATGGAAGGGCTAGGCAGAGCAATAAAAAGTGCAAGTGCTGAAGGAAGAATCCAGAGACTGAAATTGACCATAGATTGAGTTGCTTCAACTCACCAATAATTTGTGGATGACACTATGCTGCAGGGCATTCCCACGGTCAAGGAAGCCAAAGCTTTTAAACAAATCTTTAACAACTTTGCTATGGCTGCTGGAACAGAGGTAAGCCTTGACAAATCAAAAAATTTCTTTTTTAACATTGGCATTTCTATTCAGAGAAACCTCACCAGAATTCTAGGGTTTCAAATGGATCAGTTACCTTCTAAGTACCTTGGTATGCCTGTAATGAACAAACCTCTGAGCAAGGGAGTGTGGGAACCGGTAATTAACAAAATTCAGGACAAGATCAGGAAATGGACTTGCAGGTCTTTGAATTTGGCAAGGTGTCTAGTGCTTAGAAAGGCTGTCCTGCAGGCCATACCCATCTTCATGTTGTCAGTTCTTCTTGCTCCTAAAGGAGTTATGCAACAAATCAGGAATATTCAAAGAGATTTTCTTTGGGGCAAAGGGGAAGAAAAAAAGAAGTGGGCTTTGGTGGCTTGGGACAAGCTCTGCAAACCTAAGTCCCATGGTGGTTTGGGGCTTCACGGCCTTGAAATCCTCAGCAAAGTCTCGGGCGCCAAACTCTGGTGAAGGTGGCTCAAGGAATCGGCTACCCCTTGGACTAAGCTATGGAAGCATAAATATGCAAATAAATGGCAGGAGAGGGATCATATCAGAATGTCAAGACTTATTAAGGGCTCCCACATTTGGAACCTTTCTTGGGAAAACCGAGCCATTGTCCAGCAGCATAGTTTCTGGGAGATTCGAGATGGGAACCTTGCTTGGTTTTGGGAGGATAATTGGCACCAGGAACCAAATTTGTTTAGAGAAGAATTAACCGCTCTCAAAAATGACTCTGACAACAAAGGTTTACTTATGGTAAGTGACTTCTGGGATCAGGTACGAGACAAGGATAAATGGAGAAGGTGGAAGAATCTTGGTTACAGTGAAGAGAGTCCTTTGAGGGCTCAGGCAGATTCCCTTGCTCTTGACTTGGAGCAGAGGAAAATTTTTGTGTTTTCCACGTCTGACCAACTAAGTTGGGTCGAAACACCGAAGGAACTTTTAACCCCAAAGAATCTAAATGCATGGCCCTAGGTCTTGATTATCCAAATCATGATCAAATTTGGAATGACCTTTGGAATAACCCGCAATGGATGAAAATCAAATTGTTTATGTGGTTGGTTCACCAAAAGAAAATTCTCACATGGGAGAATCTTCTGAAAAGGGGATTTGTGGCCCATCTAAATGCCATCTATGTGGCTTACAGGAGGAGACGATGGAACATTTACTAAACCTCTTCCCCTTCACCTCTATCATGTGGGATTGGGCGGCCTCAGTCTTCAGGCAAACAGATAGGGATAAACTCAGCATCAAAAACATTTTGAAGAATTGGAGGAAAAACTTCTCAGGTAATGAAATCATTAACAAGGCTTGGACTCTAGTTCCAGACTTTATTATCTGGGATGTATGGAAAGAACGAAATTGCAGGATTTTCAAGAACAAAATAGGCTCGACCCAAAGTATCATTGTCCAAATTTTACGGCACCTTAAAGATACAATGGGAGCCCTTAGTTGGAAAATCCCTGAGGACCTCCCTTCGCCCCAGGATGCTCGCATACTGATGCAGTTGGTTCTCCATTCTCTGGTTCTCGAAGGCGAGGGAAAGGGTGTGAGCAAAACAACTGCTGGCAAAGATATCTGGCAAACCTCCTCCTCCTGGTTTTTTGAAAATCAATATAGATGGGGCCTCTAAGGGTAACCCAGGGATGGCTGGCTATGGTGGTGTTATAAGATATGAACAGGGGTGCATAAAGAATATCTTCCATAGTCATTTAGGGACTGCCACAAATAACATGGCGGAGCTTATGGCCTTAGAGCAGTGCCTAGAAATCCTGATGGAGGCAAATTTACACAATTCCATCATTGAAGCTGACTCTGAACTGGTTATTAATGCGGCCAAGAAAATGTGTAATGGAATGGCACATGGAAAAGTGTCGAAACATTGGAGGCTCTTGCGGGTCTTTTAGCGTATTCATTCCCACTTGCAAACCCTAAGAACAGTTAGCTTTGTTCATGTGAGAAGGAAAGCCAATATGCTAGTTGATCGTTTCGTGAATGAAGGGGTGATATGTAAGGAAAGCTACTTTTGTTATGACTGGCAGTCTATAACCCCTGGCAAACTGCGCAATGACTGTCAACGACAGGCAGACAGAGACATGGTGAATCTTCGGACCAATGAAGAATGAGCAAGAGGAAGACCAGTGGGAGAGGAAAGCATGGCACAAATAGTGGAAGAGGAAAGCATGGCAAGAGGAAGAGGTAAGATGAAGGAACGACAGATACACAAAGTGAAGAGAAGGATGAAGAGGTGGGGTAATTATGCACAGGAGTCATTAGATCTAGTAGATCAATGGACATCCTAGAACCGGTCAGTATTGCCGCTTTTAACCTTGACGGTTGATCTTATTACTAGATGATGAAGTCACATGCCTTTAAGGGGGTTCAGCTACCTATAACCCATGTGCTAATGGATTAGGCACAAACCGTAGGTTTTTAGCGCCCCCGTTCATCGAATGGATATCGGGTGTTTAAGTGGAGGGAGGTTAAGCCTAAGGGCGGACCCGAATTTTATAGAACAAAAAATATTTTTCATTATTGGGTCTGGATGGAGGTTGAGCAGGGTGCAAGTCTATGGCACATTGCTTTCTAATTGGTTATCGGGTTTCAAAGAGGAGGGTGGTTAAGGCGAAGAGCAAACCCGAACTTTTATAGACCACATGTTTATTGACGTTATCGGGTCTGGATTGCGGTTAAGTGGAGAGCAAGTCTCCGAAGCGATGCCTTTTTATTGTTTATCAGGTTTTAAAGTGGAGGGAGGATAAGGCTAGGAGAAGACCCGATATTTTATAAACCATTGGTTTATTGGCGTTATCGGGTCCAGAAAGCAGTTAAAGGGCAAGCAAGTTTCCGAAGCAATGCCTTTTTATTCGTTATCGGGTTTTAAAGTGGAGGGAGGATAAGGCTAGGAGCGAACCCGATATTTTATAGACCATTGGTTTATTGGCGTTATCGGGTCTGGAAAGCGGTTAAAGGGTGAGCAAGTTTCCGAAGGGATGCCTTTTTATTGGTTATCAGGATTTAAAGTGGAGGGAGGATAAGGCTAGGAGAGGACTCGATATTTTATAGACCATTGGTTTATTGGCGTTATCGGGTCCGGAAAGTGGTTAAAGGGCAAGCAAGTTTCCGAAGCGATGCTTTGTCAACAGCCGGATCTAGACTTAGATTGATGATGGGGTTTTTTTTCGCAGTTAATCATTTGGTAAAAGAGGGTAAATTTTGTTGTGTGATGTTTATGGTATGTTTACCCTGTTGTTTGTATTCATCAACAGGTCTGTCTTTCACTGGTCTTTACACTTGTAAAGATGTGTACTATATGTATCATGTTTTCGGTTAATTGAAGGATCCACTCTTATTTGACCAAAAAAAAGAGAATCTTATATTTCTGGGTTCATTAATCAAGTCAATGAGCAATAATAATTGGAAATTGATAGTCAATCATGTTGAAAATAAATAAATAAAATTATTGTTAAAAAAATAATAGATTTCAATCTGCAATATTAAACCATATAAAGTTTACAATTTTTTTTGGTCAAACTTAAACTAATATGAGTTTGACCAAAAAAACCCAATGCAATAGCTATTGTTGTGCGTAAAGATAATAATAAATGAAAATTACTTTTAGAAGCTATGTTATGTCTATCAATAGTCAATGTATACAACAAAGCATTGTGTATTTTTTGTGCTAAACCCAATCAATTTCAATAGAAAATAAGAAGTTCTAAAATGCCATTTTTTAAAGTAACTTCATGTGATTAGTTAGTAAACTTACCATTCTTGTATGCCAAAAAAGTATAATCATGAGATACTATGTTATTGAGATTGATTTGCACATATTTATCATTGGTATCCTTGAATTCAAAGGCTTAGATTATATAAATTAAACTATGAAAAAATGATTGAAGTCTTTCTCATTACCATTGCCCTATAAAGTTAAGGGTGTTTCATCGATTCAATGATGAAAACTTACTAGGTTGTTAGTATATATTATCAACAAAAAAACAAATGGCACTGGGTATAAACTGGGCCATTGCTACTTAAAATATGGACAACCAACTATGGAATCGGAACTAAAATGTTATTTCCAAGGAGATCTCTATTTATAGAAAATTTGAGAGGAAGGATCCTATCTTGAAGTCCATCAACAAAAAAGGATGGCGGGAGATGAATGAAAAAGACTAGGGCGATGAAATGAAAAGATTGCAATCAGACATAAATGAACATTGAAAATTCTATGATGTAAACAAATAACAATTCTATAACAATTTTTTATGGTTTAAGCCATATTTTTTTATGAAACTAAGTAATATATTCATCACTATTGATCTCTCGAACATAAATGAAGATAGAAATTCATCCAATTATAAATCTTTTGAACATAAATGAAAACCAACACCATAATGATAGAAATTCATCCAACTATAAATCTTCTGAACATAAAAGAAAACCAACACCACAAAGTCTTAAAAAATAGATTTACTAGTTATTCACCTATAAATGTCACTTTTAACACAAATTACTATATTGTTTGCTAAAATTGCAATGATGATATGATAAAGCATGATGAATGCATTTTTCTATTCTCCTTAACTACAACTATAACTCTAATTAATTTTTCAATTTTAAAGACATTTTATTATCCAATCTTATCTCCATAATTATCATATATAATATAGCACTCAAATATCTTATTAATAAAATAAGAAACATAATGTGACGTAAAAAATAAACCTAAAATAGCTTTTATATAACCATAATTACACATCAAAAATTATGCTTTGCATGAAATCATCAAAAATCATGCCACTTAAGATGCACTAAACATCATAACTACATTTAACCGACATGCACCTATACATTGTTAATCTAGTAAGCACATTTTAGCTAAACAACTAATGACGCCTAACAATATTCACAAATTAACAATTGACCACATAGCAGATAACATATAAATGAATATCCAAACAATAATGTTGTAATCTACACCGAATGATTTATGTGCACATTAATTTTTTGCCCTCACACTACGTACAACGCAAGCACTTCCCACCATCAAACAAATTCTACCGACCAAAATTTAAAAATAAAGAATTGCACAATATGTGAAAATATTTGTTGGATGATGCAAATAGTCGTATCATAAGCAAACTCTACCGTCAGATTTATGGTCGTCGTGTTTTAGTCGATATTCATCCATATCGCAGTTGTTAAATTAGCTTGGAAAATAATGGAAATTTTAATAAGAGTATGATAAAATTTGGTAGAATTTTTTTAAAATCTGGGTTACAGCTGTTAAACTTTAGAATTTTGAGTGTTTCAATGTTTTTAATGATGTTGAATCCATTTTTATCATAAAAAATGATTCAAACACTCACAAATTTCGACAAGATATCTGGTGTCGGAATTTCAACAAAATATCTATCCTCCTAACAAATGTGTGACATAGATAAACAAAACCTTCCTCAATTATTAATCTCCACAATTATATTTATTTATTATTTTCAATTAGGATTCTCATAAAATAATAAGTCACATATAATTCAATAAGACAAACCCTACCCTAAATCTATATATTAATTAACAACCTTCTTGAACACTATCCTAATGCATTTTTCAAATATTTATTTATTATTTTCAATTAAGATTTTCAAAGAATAATAAGTCACATATAATTTATTAATTTGTCTCAATAAGCCAAACCCCACCCTGTATCTATATCTTTCTTAATTAACAACGGTCCTTCTTGAACACTATCATAATGCATTTTTCAAATGTCATTATTTTGGGTGATATTCAACACGTCTCTGTGTGGTGATCCCCTTGAATGGCCTTCTGAACCATTTGGAATGGTGGTTCAAAGTAATTTCATTCAATGTAATGTATTTTTGTACAGTGCTTTTAATTAACAACCTTCTTGAACACTATCATAATGCATTTTTTAGATGTATTATTTTGGGTAATATTCAACAAGTCTCTCTATGGTTATCCCCTTGAATGGCCTTCTAAACCATTTGGAAGGGTGGTTCAAATAATGTCATTCAATGTAATGTATTTTTTAAGGTAATTTTCATTAACAACTTTCTTGAACCCTATCATAATGCACTTTTCAGATGTCCTTATTTTGGGTGATATTTTGGGCAGGTTGTTGAGGTTGTGATTGAGAAAATTCGGGAGAAAATTTTGAGTTACAAGAAACACCATGTTTTATCATAAAAATTCAATAACTGAAAGTAATTTTATTGCAATATAATTAAAAATATAATTAAAAAGCAACATAATAAAGATCATTTTAAAGCAACATAATAATGTACAGATACAATGAATTTATCCTTGGTTTAACAACTATCGATGTTTCATGTTCCTTTCCGACCATGATAAAACAAATGATTTGCTTTTTGTGCAAGGCAATAAGCAGAAAGGTATCCCTACAGTTCAATACATCATTCTAGAAGTATGTCTAGAAGTTTATCACTACAGTTTATTACATCATTCTAGAAGTATGTCCAGAAGTTTATAGAACTCACGAGAGCTTACCCAAATACTTATCATTACATCATTCTAGAAGTATGTCGTATGTTTAAAATTGTATAGGACTTATAAGAACTTACCAAATACTTTATCGAAATAAAGTTTATTTAAATTTATTTAAATTTAAATATTTAAGATTTATATGAGATTCAATGGTGAACTTTTATGTTTTCTATTTTTGGGTAGTCTTGAAAATGAACTCATAGAAATAGTGGGTTAATTTTTATAGTTCATATTTTAGGGTTGTTTTGAAATTGAACTCATAGAAATAGTGGTTGAAAACTATTTCCAGAATTTGTAATATATTTATTGAAAATCAAGGTGGATAACGGTGATTACTTATTTTTTTTTTATAGAAAACTTAATCAATAACAAAAAAATGAAGAAGCTAAGAAATGTTTTTTAAGAATAAGTTCTTTAATTGTTTTTTACATTATAAACTCATAAGCATGAGAGACATTGTTATCAAGATTGATTTTCATCTGTGTATGTCACAAAAGCATAAGCATGAGAGAATGCTATTGAAATTGATTCTCACATGTTTATCACTGACATTTGTGAATTCAAAGCTCTAGAATATATCAAGTTAGATAACAACAAATGGTTGAAAGTATTTGTTGTTGTTGTGTACACCACTACTCTACAAAGGTAAGGGTGTTTCATCAATATAATAATGAAGGTTTTATAGGCTATTTCTATTTATTATAGATAATCAATGATAAATCTAAGTACAAATTGGGTTGTTGCTACTCAATATGGATAACCAACAATGGAATCGGGACTAAAATATCTCAATTAAAAGATTGGTCTAGAGGAGAGCTCTATTTAAATGGAAGATGTGAGAGGAATGGTCATGTAATGGATTCCATCAACAATAAGGGGTGGTGGGAGATGAAGAAAAAGGGTGAGGGATAGTTGTAAAAGGCGAGACAATGCATAAAGAGAAAAGATTACAATAGAACTCCAATGAACACTAAAAATTCCATGTTGCAATGGAGTAGCAATATTATGACAAATTTATATTGTTTGAGCGATATTTTCATATGAAACCAATCAATGACTTCACTAATTACTCACCCAAATAGATGTCACTTTTGACAAAAATTAAAATCGAGCTCATGTTGTTAGCTAGAACCACAATGATGTCATCTTGGAGCATTATGAAATGGCCATGTTACCGCACAAACTGGTAGGGTAATAGGGTGTTGCTATAGATAGATTTTTATGCTACAGGATTTTGAGATGATTTCTCAAGTGATCTATGTTGTTGAGTTGGCACACTTGATGAGTGTTAAGTCTTCATGATAGAGATGACTTGTTGCATCAGTGTGTCGGCTTGTTGATGATGTTGCAGAAGTATTACCATGGTATAGGTATTCTTTGTATTGGCATTACCATGGTATTTTTATGTATTTGTGGAGTAGGTTGACACGTGATATTACCTTGGTGCAGATAGTCTTGGTATTGACATAACCATGGTATTTTCCCATGGTATTGTTTTGGAAATTACCATGGTACAAGAGTCCTTGGTATTGACATAACCATGGTATTTTCCTTTGGTATTGGTTTTGAGATTACCATGGTACAAGTGTCCTTGGTATTGACATAACCAATGTATTTTCCCATGGTTTTGTTTTGGATATTACCATGGTCCAAGAGTCCTTGGTATTGACATAACCATGGTATTTTCTGTGGTATTGGTTTGGAGATTACCATGGTACAAATGTCCTTGGTATTAACATAAATAAGGTATTTTCCAGTGGTATTGGTTTGGATATTACCATGGTACATCTGTCCTTGGTATTGACATAACTAAGATATTTTTCTATGCCATTGGTTTGAATATTACCATGGTACAGTTGTCCTGTGGTACTAACATAACCATGGTATTTCCTGTGGTATTCACTTGGAGAGTTGTGAGGATATTTTGGCTTTTACTTATCTGAAAAAAAATAAATAAATAAATAAAAATAAAATAAAATAAATTAAAAATAAAAATAAAATAAAATAAAAATAAAACAATAAATAAATAAATATAATATAAATAAAATAAAATAAATAAATAAAATAAAAATAAATAAAATAAAATAAATAAAATAAAATAAATAAATAAATAACCAAATAAAAAATAAAAAAATAAAATAATAAAATAATAAAATAATAAAATAATAAATAATAAATAATAAAAAATAATAAATAATAAATGAAAAATAAATAAATAAATAAATAAAAATAAATAAAAATAAAAATAAAAAAAAATAAAATAAAATTTGGTTGGTTGGATTAGTTAATAGGGTGGGTTAGAGAAGGTTGCATTGTGTGAGTATGATGCAGACCTTGTTGTGAGCATAGATGCTTCAGTGTATGTGATCTAATGGCAGCAAAATGAGAAGGTCTATTTTCTAAAGTAGTGTTTTGATTCAGAACTTCACATTGCATATCAGAGAGCAGAGAATTGTACCAGAGTGTGTTGGTAGAGATGGAGAGCTTGGTATAGCTCCATATTTGAGACTTTGATTTTTGTTTTGCATGTGTTGTTGATGCATTGAACACATAGTCATTGTGTTATATGCTGCTAATTGTATTATGCAGAAATTATAGTTTGGAGTGAAGGTTTGATATTATGGTTGAGTGTGAGGTTTATTTTTGTTGTTGGTGATATTATTTTTCAGTTTTTATTGGATGGATTGTGGCCACCTTTTTTTCTTGAGTGTGGAGCATATGATTGTGGTTATTTTATTTGATTTATTGATGGTGTCTTATTTCTAGAGATCATATTGCAGAGCTGAATCGAGTTGAGTAGAAAGTCTTGGGATCTGGTAAGAAAATAGATGAAATGAGGTCCACATAGAGTAGAGGAGCAGTGACTTCAGGAGAGTGAAGCAATGATTTAAAAGCTTTAGCGAAAGGAACAATTTCTCCATCCAATGAGAGTTGGATGGTATAATCGGAGTTGGGCGAGGATCGTTGATCATGGTGGCTTTCAGCGGATGGTAGTTTGTAGATCCATGTGAGAATAGAGTCTTCCAAGTTGATTAGTAGAATCAAGTCTCCTGGTTGATTGGTGTTGACCTATTGTAAATGAGGTCGAGTCTCCAGGATGATCGGAGTTAGTTATCTATGTAAAAGACAAATTGCTTGACATAATAGAGAATCATAGCAGAGTAACAACAACAAGGGCGGTTTTTCTCCTGGAAGGGTTTCCACTGGAAATATTGTGTCTCATGTGTGATGATGATTTTTGTGGTTATGAATTGATGGTTTTCTTTTATTTCATGCTTCTTATATGTTTACTTGTTTATCATTTACTTGCTTATGGTCTATGTGAAGCTGCTAACAAGTGTGTGATTCAATAAAGTAAATAAAAGGCAAAAAATGTGAATAAGTCACACTACTGATTCACCCCCTCCCCCTCTCAGTGGTGCTCAAAGGTTTCCAACAACTTTATTATTGTAAAGTAAATTTGAAGACCCATATAACCCTTTTACAATTACTTGAAATACATCAAGTTGTCTTTAGCAAGCTACAACTTCCTTGGTCCAATTAGATTAGATTGAAGTGAAATCCAAGTGAATAAAACTATTTGAAAAATATGAAATTAAACTCAAAATAATGAAATATTTTTTGTCTTTTTGTATTTTTTTACATTTTAAATAAACAGAATTTTGGAAAAAAAACTTGATTTTTTAATAAAACGTTGGTGAGGTGAGGCTTACCTTTTTCTTCCAAATTACCTCATTCGATGTTGGATTGTGATCACAGCCCTCACTAAATAAACCTTGTATATTTGGAAAAGAAAGTGAGCTTGGATTCTATGACTAGTCGTCCTCACTTTTATCTAAGATGATATATCAGTTTCCAAACCCAATTGGGAGCAATTTCCTTATTGAAATACCTCCAACCAATAGATCAACTATGGAATTTAGAGAGATATTATCCTTGAAGAATAAACCCTTAATAAGGGCTAGTTCAACAATGAGATTTTTAAAACCCTAACCCAACAAAGAGGAAGTGAAGCCTAGCATTTTAGACTTCCTCTTCCAAGTGATTATGCAACCCCTCAATGGATCAATCCATAAGCCATGTGTGACTTGAAATAACCTGCAAAAATCTTATGAAAGCACAATATCTAACAATGGCCAAGAAGAAAGAGAAGAGAAAAAACATCCCATGTCACAAGTTATTTGTAGCAAATGAAAGTCTTATTATGGCATAATGATCTCACATATTCACAACACCTAAATGGGAAGGAGGGACTAGCCTTATATAATTTTTCTTCTAATGAATATTTGAAATCTTCTCCCAAATATAATGAGAAAATTTGTCATCCATGACCCAGAGACTAAGTCTTAACAATGAGAAATAAATTTTTACATGAAAAAATTCCCATAAAATAAGGTTGATTTGTTACAATAATCCAAATTGCTAGCTTTAGGAGGCTTAACCTTGCTTGGACAAGGCAAAATGTGCTTGATCTCCTTGAAGGGATGTTTTCTTAATATAATTTGGATATGAGTTTCTTGAAAGGAACCTTCCAACATCTATATTAGGTCCAACATCCTCTTTTTTCTCTTAAGACCCTCAATGTATCTCTTGAGATGCCCCACAACTTCCTTTTTTGAGGTTCACTTGGTCCTTTTACTTAATTTTAGGTAATTTCTCATATTTTTGCTTGCTCACTTGATTTTGATTGAGTAATCCACTTTTTCTTTCATTGACTTGGTCTAATGGTCTCTTTTAACACCTTGAGAAGTCTTTCAAAGCCTCATAGATGTGACCAACCCATGATTTAATGAAAGCAAGAGTAGATCTCCAGCACCTTGCTTGATTTTCTAGTTTTAGCACATAGGTTTGTTTAAAAAAAAAATTGTAGATGACTTTTGACATATCACATGCCTCATTTGACCAAGGATTGACCCCAATATGTCCACATTATCCCACACATTCCACAAAAGGAGGCTAACCACATTTCACTGAGAATGTATCCTTGATGCCTTCACATTTTTACAGAGCTCCTGTGTGCCATGCAAAGTACAAATTATGCTGAGGAATATGAACCTTTTTTTACTTTTGACCCTCTCGATCCTATGCATTTGGATCCATGAATTGCATTCAAAAATGTGAAATGTTAGAAAATGTGAGACTACCATGTTGACAACCATAACATAATAATGATATATCAAGGACATATAATGCATACAAACTTAATAAAAATGACTAGTGGGGATGGCATAGGTCCACAAAAGACATGGGCTAGATGTTATAGCTCAAAATGTCACCATCTGAGTCCACCACATCTCATTATCATGGCACACAATATTATTCATCTTATCACAAGGGGAACATAGGCCCTCAATCCAATAACATTTCTTTATATTTTCTCTTCTCCCTTTGTTCCATGGAGGGCATTTCTTCTATAGATGGCTTGAGGAATGATCAAAATTTCTTTAGGCCTAAAAACACTCATGTTTACTCGATAGGGAGAGTTGGGCTCAACTATTCTCCAGTTACTTAGCAAAAAAGAATTGAAGTGGCATTGTGAATGGATAAGAGCGGAAAAGGTCAAGGTTGATCAATTCCAGAAGATAAGGATGAAACGACCATATCAAACATAGTCAACAAATTTTCTATACATTTTAATCACTCCTCCAAGCAATCTATAAAAGTAATTCCCTCCATGGAGCAAAAGGAGAAGAGAAAATATGGTGAAATGTTATTGGATTGAGGACCTATATTTCCCTTGTGATAAGCTACAAAATACTATGTGTCTTGAAAATGTGCTATGCTGGACTCAGATGGTGACAATTTTAGCTATAACAATAGATTAGACCTACAAATAGTGGTCATCCCTATAAAAGCAATGGCTCCTCTAAATCATGCATCCAGGTAGGTTCCTCTTCATCCCTTCAATCCTATACAACAAGAAAGGGCCTAAGATTGCCCTCTAAGATGAATGAAGATGACCAACCATGATAGTAATAGGATACCATAATACATAGACTCCACATGGCCTACAAGGCTTTTAAATGCATTATTTAGGCTTACAATGGTGGTTCCAACAATGAAAATTTGCAGATATGTACCCCCACTAAAATAGGGGTAACTATTGGCTCCAATTGTATGATACATGCCCCCCCTGGGAGGATATGAGAACCCTAGATTCTCCACCTGTTAACTTGAAACACATCTCACAATATTTCACATTAAATATTGGGAGGGAATATGACATGAAGTCTTATCCCTTCTTGGATATAGAAATAAACCAATTAAAGCATCTACAATAAATCCTAAATGGATAACTAATCTAATCTATGAAACATAAATAATAATTATTATTCAAACGAAAACACATAAGAAAAAATTGAAACTATGCTAAAAAAGAAATTGTGATGAATGAAAATAAAACATCTAAACTAATATAATGTTCATAATAGAGACCTTCTTTATCATATTCTACTCTAATCAATAGAAATGAAGTATGTTAGGTAAAATCATATAACCAACATACCCAAAAAACAAATTTATCATTACCTTGTGTTTTACCTTTGTGCTTGGTTGCTAAGCAAAACAATGAAACACCAAACCTATGATAATTATATTTTGAAACTTCCTTCATGGCTTGGACAAGTCCTACAATTAGATGATGATCATGAAGAAGAAGGGCTAAGGAATACCATGGTTCCCCTATGCTACTATGTGCTTCTCTGATTCATAAATGAATCAGGCCGATATAATTATCCTTTTGATTGTAGTTATAAAACCAATAATCATTGTTGTTTGTTAAATTGATAGTCAAAAAAGGTTTTGATGATGGTTCTAATTGGAACTTGCACAAATATTGGCTCCCTCTCTAGTTGTCTCTAATCAAACGCCTACATAAATGATGAGACAAATGAGAAAAAATTAAAACATATTGTAACCCACAACATACAATTGACTTATTTTCCAAGGGAGGGTAAAAACCCATGAATAATGTTTAGAGATTAACATGTTTTGGCTTACTCACTATTGCATATTAATATCTTTCCCTATGCATGGGTCTTCATACACCTGGAACCAAAAATCAAGGGCATCCACCACTGAAAAATTACATTGTATCTTGGATATGGAAATCCCATGTTTGCATGTACATATATGCTTGGTCCCACATGAGATGATATGGTTTCTCATGATCGATGGAATCACTTGGTTTCTCATGTAGCCAAAACTCTATCATATAGTACCCCTTAATATTTGTTTCATATATAGGATCTCCATCAAAGTAGAAGCATCTTGCATCCCACCTATATATTCCATAATGAAGAAAAATGTCAAAGCTCTCAATATCCTTACTGTTAGCACTCCTGGAAGCTCTCCTAGGTTGTAGCTCGGAAATGCCTGGAAACATATAAATCTTCAATATCATTCTCTGAACTATTTTCTAGCCTCTCCATCTAGACTTTGGACGATGACTCTCATCCATACATCATCTTCACTAATGTCCAGGTTATCAGCATAGCTACAGAATGATTCAAGATGTTCCTCAGTTGTAACACCTTCAGTTCCAGTGAACTTAGGCCTATACTTCCGGTATTCTCCAGTAGGCATGGCATTCAAAGGAGTGGGTAGTACTAGAGGTCCATACCTAGCAACTATGATTCTTTCCATTTTGGTAGGTGCTGCCATAGCTGTTGTGGCTATAAGGGTGCTGGAAGTCTGATGACAGAGGGTTGAAGAGTGATTGATAAGACTAAAGGAGTATGATGGATAGGAGGAGAGGCTTCCTTTGGGCTTACAACGAAAGGAGAACCTAAAGAATAAGGAACTCTATAAATCTTTGAGATTTTTTCTTCACTACTAGTATTAGATGCTATACTCTCAACATGTATTTGTTCTATTACAGGATTTTCTTGAAGAGATATATAATATTTTTTAAAGCTACCTGAACCTGGTGCTCCTTTCTGCAACGCCTTTCTTTATTTGATGATTTTTTCAGGGTCAAGTATTGGGTTAGCTAGTGGCTTTTGAGGATTTCTCCTAGTATGCCTCACAAATTGAGCCAGCACTATGGAGTGGAGTCGCCAAGAGGTTCGTCCTTCAGTAGAGTCACCAGATAGATGATTACAACCCAAATAGCGTCTAGACTTTGTCTATCATCAAAGTTGGATCTGTGTCGCCCCCCAGGGAAGCTGAGCTTCAATCTCCTCTCCCCGGAAACGACTCCAATTATGTTAGCACTCTAGGAAGCTCTCCTAGGTTGTAGCTTGGAAATGCCTGGAAACATATAAATCTTCAATATTGTTCTCTGAACTATTGGAATGGATTGGGGTTTGGATCAAGTCAGATGACTGTTTCAACTCTATTTTCACTCAAAACATGCATGGACACTCTCAGCGTGACAGGCTTTCAACCACTAATGCTTAATAGTTTATAGATTCAATGAATAGATGGAGAATCCTGACTATACTAGCAGATACATACATAAACACATATGAATGGCTAGCTACAGAAAGTAAATGAAGCTTACAAATCTAATTTATCAACATAGAGATAAGATGACAGTTATCTAGCATTCGACAGAGAAGAAAACATGAATAACTCATTCAAGTGCAAGCCAAGAACAGAGGAAAAGATGGCGATTGAACATATAACAACAAAAGAAGCTTGTATTACTGGAATGAAGATGAAATGTTGGGAAGAATAGAGTATCCACAGTCTCCAAAAGTTGAACCTCTAATACCTCCAACTTTAGGGCCTTTTTTGGCTTTTTACAATGCTCTCGAACCCTTTGAGGCTCAAGATGTCTTAATCTATCCCCTCTGTCTTCTAACGAACACAGTAACCAGATTCTGGTAATTTTGTTGTGTTGTCAGGTAGCTCGCTCGTGCTAGCGCTGCTCCATGATCACTTATGTTGGTTCGGCTGCATCGTGCTGTGGCTTTTTCCCCTTTTCGGCTTTCTGTCTCCTGGCCTCTGTCCACTTGAATCCCTCTTCTAGCATTAAATAATCATTGCATAACACCTTAAGGGGAGGTGGCCACCTATTCTGAAATGGATGAGTGCATCGGGCCTTTGAAATCCTTGAAACAACCGCTTTCTGTTAACATAGAGAAATGCATTCAAATTGTGAAAATCCGCCAAAAACATTGTTCACCCTGACTTCAAATGTCCTCAAATCCTGTCTATTCTCCTATTATGTCCGCCTGTGAGTCACTATCGCATGTCGCAAATGGCATGTCCCTTTGTTTTTTAGAAATACATTAAAACACTAAAAATCCCGAAAAAATGGCCTTGGGCAGATTTGAAATGACATACGATAGCCTTACAGAACCCTTTCGGGTTCGGTTTATCGCATCGACGCTTTATCCTTTGTATTTCATTTGATAAACGAAATACACAAATACAAAGGAAATTGTTGTTTCCCGGAACTCATATTATATCAAATATGGTTTATAATGTTATCGAATCCGGCTAATCGCATCGCACACCTATATAGGTATAAACCCCACTCCATTGTGTTTCTCCGATTGCGATATCGCGATGCGATTGATCGCAATCGCATATCGCGATAACCCCGGGCCGTTTGGTGAGCGCTCTATTGTTGTTTGTTGATTGAGACTCGCCGATCCGATCTGGACCGTTGATCAGCCAGATCTGACGACTGTTATGCCAAGTTGATGTAAGCCTCTGCTAAGCCTTATTTCACTATTTTCTTGTGTTTTTCGCCTCCCGATAGTTTTTTCTGCCTGTTTGAAGGTTCCCCTTATGCGACGGTTTTGATCTTTTGAAAGATTTTAAGAAGATTGATAAGACTTAGAGAGTGTTTTGGATCTGTTTGGATCTGTTTGGATTAGGGCTAACACTTATCACCACCATCCTCCTTTAAGGTAAGCTTGTCTTCTAATTCCTCATATTCCAAGTCACTAAGAGATGTGTTATGAAATAATGTGCCTGAAAATCACTATTAGATGTAAAACTTATGTTTTCATCTAGATGAGGGAGGGTGGGTTGTTGAATAATTATAACATCAAGGATATACTCATATCTTTGTTATCCAATTATTTCTTGATTCCTAATGGAAGGATAAGGAGATTCTTCACCACTGCTTTCTATCGTTGTCTTCATGTTCTTTCAATTCAACCACTTTGTCTTCATTGATGAGATGGGTTCTTCGCTACTATTTCCCTCTTATGGTGACACTCTTAACTTTGTTGTTGGGTTCTTTAATATTTTCAAAGTAGAAAAGCATACTTTGCCTTGATGAAAGTTCTCATTAATGGACCCATCTCTCCAAATTGATCAATTGGAAATAACATTGTCAAAAATGCACCCTTGTAAATTACCTCTCCTTTCTTTCTCTCTCTCATTGGTTAAGTTTAAACTTCATCCTCTGAAATGCCACTAAGGAGGTCGACATCTTCTACACAACAGATCTAAGTGTGAAAGATAACGAGGCTTTCACACTATAATATTTTGGAGGATAAATCAACTCCTTTGGACAAGTATCACTTTCACACTAAATTTTTGGGGCCAAATCATTTTTTGATTCTTCATCCAAAGATGCATGTAGCGTTGATCTTGATCCAACATGAATATTATGAAAATGGATAAAAATTCATTGTCATTTAATTGTGTCTCATATTCCTGATAGTTTGAGTCGACCTTGTCCATGAACGCCTAAATTTTCATTAGACCATAATATAACTGATATTCCTTGAGCACCATGAGGTTGCATGACTCCAAAAGAGAAGTGCCAACCATCGCATTTACTCCACCATCAATTTCCAATTTCAAATTCCACATTAGTAATATTTTCATAGACATTCTCAATGCTCCATATACCATTATTATTGAATCGCTCATCAAAAGTTCTTCTACCATCAATTCAAATTACGAAAATGGGTAGCCTTCTAACCCAAAGTTGAGAGTTGCTTCTTCCAATAAACTGATTTTTCCTCGCACCTAAACTCTACTCCAATATAAAGGGACCACAACTCTCACATGAATTTCAATGAAAACATTTGACCATGAAGGGTAAGTGGGAAAATTAAAGTCAAGTAAGTGTTAATCTATTGCCATTGCTAATAGTTAGACCCAATCAAACATAATTCAAGTAGCAACTGCATTTACTAAACAACCAATACTATTATCTCTTTTGTAAAAACTATTGACCACACTGGACTTCCTCTAACTTCATTTCTTAAATCCTCCAAAAAAAAGCAACTGCATTTACTAAACAACCAATACTATTATCTCTTTTGTAAAAACTATTGACCACACTGGACTTCCTCTAACTTCATTTCTTAAATCCTCCAAAAAAAAAAAAGCAACTGCATTTACTAAACAACCAATACTATTATCTCTTTTGTAAAAACTATTGACCACACTGGACTTCCTCTAACTTCATTTCTTAAATCCTCCAAAATTTTATAATCCTCTGAGGATTTTACTCCTTAAACAACACCTTTAATTAATTAATAAATTCGTTTTAAACCCACATTTGAAATTAATAATCTGTGCCACAGAACACTTTTGACCTTTTCTATGACCTCAATAGCAACACTACTAACAACCTAAGATCCAAGTAAGATGCAATAATATTTCAGAAACATATGCATACACATTGTGATAACAATGAATGCCCAATAATTAAATAGCAAGAAATTAATAGATAAAATGGGTAGCAACATTTTAGAGAAACCACGAAACCCAGCCATAGATAATCTATAGTATGATAAATAATTATATAAAATACTAGACAGTTCACCGACTAAGTTGTGGGAAAACCCTCCCTTGTAGGTTTGCTTCCCAAGTACAATGCAATCACTTTACACAAAGTCTAAAATGCTTACAAATCACACTACCCACCAAAATCAACCGACTTTTCCAAACACACGGAAATCTAAAAAGATTAAGAATCCTATTGAACAAAACCCACCTACCATAGTAACACACATGAAATTTTTGGTTTCTAGTTATTTGTACGGACATATGCAAATATTGATGACGTAGGCTTCGCTCCGCAGATATTTTAAAGAAATAGACCAACAAATGACGGTGTGACGGTGTTCATAATTCCAGCTGTCGCGATGCAATGACACGACGAATAATTGCATCTGACGTGGCAACTGTACACTTTAGGTATTACGCGCCTTGTTCACTTTTCATCCGTAAAATTGGAAAAAGTTTGTTAGATGACGTAACATATTCTTGTCCACGTATCCATGGTCGACAAAAACGGTAAAATTTGAATATGATATTGGTGAAAATAAATTAAAAATCGATTCCGATTGAAGCTTCGTCGTGAAGTTTGAAACTACCGCCAAACAAACATATTATAATGAAATTCCACCGTAAGATTCATTGTCGCCGCGTTTTAGTCCACATTTATATCTATTTATCAGTTTCAATTAGGCTTCTCATCGGATAATGAGTTACAATGTAGTTTGTCTATTAATTTCAGGTGTGGTAAAACATATAAACAGTGAGGTGATTAACTACATATATAATATAAATTTATTTTTATTTTGGATTTACTTAGTCTCGAGAGATCAAATTTTTTTCATTGTATACTAATTTTCTCTCTCAGCGTTGAGTAGATCTAAAGTAAAAATAGATCTATATTGGTTTAATTCCCCCTTTGTTGTCAATGTTATGTGCTATTTTTATTTTTATTAATATTAATTAGGGTTAATAATGTTTTTTTGGATGGTATTAATAATAATTTGGCCCATAGAAACTTCATTTTTGAGTGTTAGTAAATGTAAAGTGAATTATGGAATAAATATAAAAAAAATATTTTATTTATTTACTATACCTCTAGTTTATTTATAGTTTTATTAATTTACCACACCTTTTTTATAAATATGGTATTTGGCCCATGGTATTTAGCCCCTGGTATTAAAATAGTATTTGGTCTATAAGCTTCATCTAAATAAAACCTCTTTTTTTTAAGATTCGTAAATATAAACAGGTTTATAGACTAAATATAAAAAAATATTTTATTTATTTACCATACTTTTAGTTTATTTATATTTTTATTTATTTACACCTCAAGTTTATTTATATTTTTATTTATTTACCATACCTATTTTTTAGTGTTCATAAACCCCTTTATATTTTAAATTTATATTGTGGTTATACATAATAATAATTAGATTGATTTTGGGGTAGCTCAAGCGGCATTGGCCATGGAAATGAAGTCTCACCGAACCGGAAGTCTTGGGTTCAAATCTTGCGCTACCCTTCTCCCGTAGTGGAATATGTAATGGACATGAAAATCGGAGAGTCCTACCAAAGCTTACAAAAAAAAAAAAAAAAATTAGATTGATTTTTATCACGGGATACTCTTCTAGAGTATGTTCTGGAATTGCTTATGTTTGGTTAAGAGTTAGTCTTCCTCATACGTGTAAGGAAACAGGTTAACGACCCAATACCCAGAGACATCTAGTAGGAGTGAAAGCCTGCATCTAGCGGGTTATTTTAGGTGGTGTGGTTTTCCTTGAATAACGGTGATGAGTCAGCGTGCATTTGCAAATAGCAGGATAACTACCCAAGACCCAGAGACATCTAGTAGGAGTGAAAACAGGTGGTGTGGTTTTCCTTGAATAACGGTGATGAGTCAGCTTGCATTTGCAAATAGCAGGATAACTACCCAAGACCCAAAGACATCTAGTAGGAGCGAAAACCTACATCTAGCGTGTTATTTCAGGTGGTGTGGTTTTCCTTGAATAAGGATGATGAATCAACCTGTGTTTGCGAATAGGAGCCAAAGATAGTTGGTGAATGAGCCCTTTATACAATTTCAAATATCTAAATTCTTCATTTTCTTTGAAATTCTTAAAACGTTAAAAAAAAATCTGCATATAATTTGTGTTTGTTTGTTTTTTCAAAATAGATTGAGTTTATGAAGGGGAGCTTTAATGTTGGATAGAAATAATTATCTAACTGGTTCATTAGTGAAATATTATCATCAGGGTTATTCAACAACCTTATAGACACTTTGGGATAGCTTAATTCTCCGGAATGACTCTTATTCTCAAACTCTCCCCATAAAATTTGAACTTAAATGGGATAAAGACTAAACGATACATCTAATATAATTTGTTTTTAACTTCTTAAAACATATAAAGATCTCGTAGTCTAACGAGGTTTCTTTTTTGTGTAGAAAATAAAGGAAATTCCAGCAAAATTTTGATAAAATCCAGTCGAAATTTCAAGTTTCAAAATTTAGGGGTCTCGAAAGAAGTTTTCCAACAACAACTTTATAGACAGTTTGGGATAGCTTAATTCTCCAAAATGACTCCTATCCTCAAACTCTCCCCATAAAATTCTAATTAGACTAGATAAAGACTAAACAACACATCTAATATAATTTGTTTTTAAGTTCTTAAAACATATAAAAATCTCGTAGTTTAACAAGTTTTTTTTGTGCAGAAAATAAAAAAATCCCAGCAAAATTTTGATAAAATCAGGTCGAAATTTCAAGTTTCAAGATTTAGGGTTCTCAAGAGATTAAAATTTTAATGGTACTGAATCTTTTTCCACCATCAAAAATACTATTCAAATATTCCAGAAATTTTAGATATCACACTTTTCCATCATAAAAACACTACTCAAATATTTTTACTATCAAATATTTTGAAAAAAAATATCTATCAAATTCCTGAAATTTTTTAACCTCTCCCGGTAAAGCTAATTTATATCGATTTAGTTTTGGGAGCGAAAAAATACAAAATTTCGCACGCCTCTAGCGACCAAATAAATTATAAAAAAGTCACAGTGATTTACTTACAGGGTTTTAACGACTCTTTACATCTGATATTTTAACTGCCCTGGACAGATGGGCTGTGCATCCCCTTGTAGGTGTCGTGTATTCTTGTTTTATCTTCATTGAAAAATGTGCTGAATTTGGACTTTTCTTTTCACAGACCTCTGATGTCGGAACACCACCCAATCAATCGCCAACCTATAAATTCTAGTATCTCCTATGAAATTAACAATACTTGGATAAGCCCTTCAATTTCCATGAGAGATTGGATAAGCCCTTCAATTTCCATTACAGACATCTCTGAGATTTCACAAATTCCTCATTAAATTTTGGATCCTTATATTACATTCTTGCAAGAGCTTCAGATATTCTTGACATTCTTCCTTTCACGTTTCCTCTGTTAACCTGGATTCCCAAGAACAAATTCGGTAACAGACCCGCCATTCAAAAAGAGGAAAGAAAAGAACATACACTCTTTTTGAAAGAAAAGAACATACACTGTGATCACTATCACCGGAAATCTTCATCAGGAAAAGAAAAGCTGATGTCACCCAAGACGGCAGCAGGCCAGATTCGGGAATTGACGGGATACCAACAGCAAAAGCCACAGTATTAATTTGTGCTATCCTGGAAAAACCACAAATTCTGAGTATGCACATGTGCCATCACAGCAACAGCGAGAACCACAGCATTAATTTCTCGCAGTTCTTTGCACGCGAGGAGATTTGTAGGTGAGTAGGCTGCTGCAATGGGAGCTTCAGTAATGGGCAATGGAGACCTCGGAATGTTCTGCTTGTTGGCTCTGGTTTTGCTCTCTGGTAAGTGTTTGTTTTTGTTTGTTGCTCACTGCATTGCATGTGGGTATCTGGTTGTGGGCTCTGGTTGTGGGTTGTGAAACAGAGTATGGAATTCTTGATGCCTGAGATGACAAGATGAGTTGGTTAGGACCTTACTGGATTGGCACTTTACAGTGCTCTGCTTCTTTCGTTAGTGTGCTTTTATGGAGGCATTTCCAGAGCCTTAGATTTTCAGTTTGAGTTGGGTGCAAAGGCAAGTCTGTCTGTGTAGTCACCCATCTTCTCACCCATTTGTGAATTTTGACTGAATTCCCATGAAAAGCATCTTAGCATTTAGCAGTTATGAAGCCTAAGGATATTTTTATATAAAGATGTATCATTCTCTAGAGTTTTCTATTTTCTTTTTAATCTTGAATTGTTGAAGTTGTTAAAAATAACTCTGTACATATTAGGTACCGTACCCATGTTCTCACTCGTCATATCTTCTTCAATTTGGATTTTCATGTCTTTGATTCTGACTTCAGTTTCTTTCTTTGCACACTCTGCTGCAAAGTTCCTGCGGGGAAGTTTTAAGTGGGGGGCAATTTGATGCATAAATGGGGCCTCGATGTACAGAGTGGGACCATTGGATCCCGGTATTCTACATTCTTTTAAGTTTTTCTCCCTTTTTGAAGATTCATCGACCGGAGACAGAGAAAAATTGAATGCTGTGCATTAGTCTGCATAGGCGAAGCGCCTCTACAAAGCCTGGAAGAATTCTGAGTCAATTGAACAAGAAATGGGAATTGAGGAGAGTCATGGCCTTAGGTTCTCATTAGTGGTGTGCAAACTCAAAATTCTGTGACTGTTAGGCAATAATTCTGAATCAATTGAACAAGAAATAGGAATTGAGGAGAGTCATGGCCTTAGGTTCTCATTAGTGGGGTGCAAATTCAAAATTTTGTTCTTGTTAGGCATATAAGTTCTCACCATGGCTGAAGTTTCCATTGACTGCTTATAAATGTGGACATGACTTCTCAACATGAATCTTAAGACTTTATGGTCATGAGCTATAGGTCTCCTGTAATTTTGATACTAGCGCCTTCCTGAGTGTTGATCCTTTTCAGACGATCAATCTTTGATACAGATAGTAGAGGAAAAATAAAACATGGTTTCACTCCAAGATATTTGCTCTCCACGGCTCTCCTTACACCAAAAGAATCTTCATTCTGCTTGAAGCCTTTAGGAGTCGGCCAAACTCAAGGTTGAAACATAGATCTATGCTCATTAGCATCCATTTAAGGTTTCAGAGATCTTTGATATGTCTTCTTTTGTGAGCCTTTTTGATAAGGCAGTGAAACTGAACAATAGGTTGAAACTTAATTATTGTTTTGTTAGACATCCATATTCTCATTGGGGTTTGAGAGGTCTTCAGTATGCCATTATGTGTGTTTCTGGTAGGAAGTGAAATGGAGGAGAAGAATTGAGCCATAAAAGGCATGACAAAATCTATTTATTAACATTTGTCTTCCTCATTGGCATGTTGGAAGTGCTTTGTACAATAGCCTATCCGAGATATCCACCACTTTTTAACTGTGATTTATCGTAGTCTGTAGAAAATGTCCCAATTCATGCATTTCTGTTTACATTAGGATACTGCTTCTTACACTTTATGTAAATCTTTTTCAGGACTGGCTCTTTCAAATTCTGCGTCCAACACAAGTTCCTCCGCAACAGGAATCAACTATGGACAAGTTGCAGATAATTTGCCATCACCGGAAGTAGTAGTGGGCCTTTTGCAGACCAGGAATATCAACAAAGTAAAAATCTTTAGTGCAAATGAGACAGTCCTCGAGGCATTTGCAAACACTGGTATAGAATTGATTGTTGCAATTGGGAATGAAAATGTTGGCAACATGACAGATCCAACTAAAGCCACTGAATGGGTGAATGAAAACATTCAGGCCTACTTACCAGCCACTAAGATAACATGCATAGCAGTGGGCAACGAAGTTTACACAGGAACTGATACACAGTTAATGGAAAACCTGGTTCCTGCAATGAAAAACATTCACTCGGCCCTTGTCAGCATCGGTGCAGACACGGATATTAAAATTACTACTCCCCATTCTCTTGGTGTACTTGGGAATTCATATCCACCATCTGCTGGTTCCTTTACATCAGACCTGACAAGCCTAATGAAACCACTTTTGGATTTCCTGTCTCAGATTGATTCTCCTTTCTTCGTAAATGTTTATCCATTCTTTGCATACAAGGCTAATCCAAGCCAGATATCCCTGGATTATGTCCTATTCCGACCAAATGCAGGTGTTGTTGACCCCAACAATAATATCAGCTATAGCAACATGTTATATGCACAGGTTGATGCTGTTTATTCTGCACTGTCTGCACTGGGGTATCCTAATCTAGAAGTCACAGTCTCTGAAACTGGATGGCCTTCAATGGGTGATGCTGATGAAGCAGGTGCAACTCTTCAGAATGCCCAGACTTATAATGGGAATCTACTTCAACTGCTGGCTCAGAACCAAGGGACTCCTTTGAGACCCAAAGTTGTTTTGCAGGCTTACCTATTTGCATTATTCAATGAGGATATGAAAACTGGCCCAACCTCGGAGAGGAACTATGGGCTCTATAAACCAGATGGAACAGCAGTTTACAATCTGGGATCAACTGGAACATTGTCTACTGGTTCTACTAGAACTGTGTCTACTGCTTCTTATCCCACTGCTGCTGATGGTCCATCCTCTTCTGCCAAGGTATCATTATCTATTTCTCTTCCATTGTATTTTGTGATCTTCTCTATATACAATAAAAAAGACAGTAAATATTTGTTTGATTTTAACAAAAAGGAATTGTAATGTTTAGGTATTTTCTTCTAGATTTCCTTCCCTATATGTTGCATTTGTCTTTATTATTTCATCAGGATGCAAGCTTAGAAGAAAAAAATTGTGACAAACACTTTTTCTGATTGTAACTCTGGCTACTGTCATTTCCAGGAAACCTATTCTGTTGTTTCCTTCTACAATCATCTCCAGCTTTTGGGCCTCTCCACTTTCTTTGTTTTTCTACTGTTTCGGCCATGATTGGAGCCAGGGAAGTCCATCAGAGATTTACATGTTTCCCTTCATTCGACATCAGCTCCAATGACGAAAATTCAGACGAAATCCTATGACATGCCACTAAATATACAGTTCTGACAGTGAATCAGCAAGCAGCATCTGCTTCTATACTAAAACATGACAGCTTGAGCATCTTCACTTATTAACGAGTAACTGTTGTCACATACATGGTGATGGCATTGAATCTCAGATTCATGGTGATGACATTGAATCTCAGATTTGTAACGTTACGTTCATCAACATCAGCTCTGTTGCCATTACATGTAGGCAAAATCTTATTCTGCTTCTATAACTCTGTTACCCTATTATGCATCTTATCTTATTCTGCTTCTATAACTCTGTTACCCTATTATGCATCTTTTGATCTCTTGTCACTTCAAGAAAGGAACTTAATTTGGAGCACAACTCAACTGAATTAACATTTACTTTTAATGTTGTAAAATCATATTTCCACTTATCTTTTCCCTTACCTTAAGATTAATTGTATCATGTGCATTCCACAACGTATAAATGAAATATACCAGGCTAATAACTAATTAAAAAATACGAATAAAACATTAATTCCCTCCTTAAAAAAAGAGAAGATGATAATAAAAATATATATGAAAAAATTCACCATAATAATAGGAAAAAGTGTAAGAAGAAAATAAATTAATGTAGGTTTATTTTCATTAAGTTTTGAAATATGAAAAAAATGTGTTTAAATGTTTTAAATTTATTTAGTATTTTTTTAAATGGATTTAAGATGAGTTTATATTAATATTAAATTAGTTTAGTCATATAAATTAAATGACAAATGTCAATAAGCATCAAAAGACATACTTAATTATACATCTCAAAATTCAGAAGACTTAATTATACATCTCAAATATCAAAAGGCTGAAATTAAAAAAAAAACAGAATAAACTAAATTATAACATTATTTAATATAATAATTATTGTTAATGGAAAATATTAATGTAAGTTAGACATAGTTATATTTTAAAAAAATATGTAACAAAAATTTTAGGGTAAAGATTTATGATTCTTAATCTGTGTATAGACTTTGTTACAATATCATGGCTTATCAATACCACAAGTCTAAAACACAATAATTTTTTTACATGACACTTGTTCACATGTCATTTTTTTTAATTAATGAAGTGAATTAAAAGGACAAGAAAAACATAACTACTTTGGAAATAAATGTGAGCGATTGATTTGTGTATATTATTATAAATATTTTAAAATATTCTTAAGAGGTTAAATACTTACCATCCACCTAATAATTATTAATAATTAAATCAAAATTATGGAAATTTTATTTCAAAATAGACATGCATATTAAATATAATTGAGTAATAATTTCAAGTAAACATTAAATTGCATCACACAATCCCATTATTAAGAAATGTGACGTGAAGCATTATCACTTTGCTAGTAACAATGATTTCTTACATTAGTATCATTTGCTCTTTGTTAATAAGAAATTACACAAAAAATTGCATGAGCAAAAAATATAGCATTAGTGAAGATGCCATTGTGCATTTGTTATGCTTACATGATAAAATCTCAATTAGGAGCACATCCTTGTCCTCCTAACCTCCTCCTTTCAATGAGGCTATCCATAGGAATTCCTCCTTCATTTGGCTCCACCCTTGGGACCATGTGCACCTTGGCTCCACCCTTAGGACCATGTGGAATACTTAGATGTTAACAAAATATTGAAATTGCAGCATCTTAGGAGTGTTAGATGTATTAATGATTGTGAAACCTGTCTCATTTTAAGATTAATTTGTAATGGCCTTCAATGATGGTTCATAGATTTTTAGAGCTCTCGTTGGTTTAATTTTATTTTTTGTGTATTTTATGAATCTTGATACTTGTAAGATGGCCTTGGAATATGGGCGAAGGTTTCTCTACAAAGAAGACATTCTCATTACTCTCTAGTTGGCAAAATTCCAATTCAGCTACCATCACAACGAACACCCCCATGTGGATGCCTTTATTGAGCCTTTTCCTTTATTTATGAATTTGGTATGCACTTTGACAATTTGGATTGATTTTTCGGTGATTTATAAACCTATATGTTAGCTAAGCCCAAAGCACATTATTACTTTTGACTAATTTTATGTTGAACCTAATTTACATGAGGGTTATTATGAAAAAATGATTATGGAGTATCATGATTTTTATTGAATTTGACAGCGTGATTATGAAAACTACAACATTTAGGTGTTGTATTTGTTTATTTAGCAACAAGTTATTTGCATGTTCCCTATTCTAAGGCTCTCATTTCCAACGTCCCAAGGAAAAAACTAGCAATTTAAATAGGAGGGTGAAATATTCCACTTGTGACACATAGAGTGGCATTTAAAAAAGGAGGTGTATGTTGAAACTAGGGATCCATCAAAGGTTCCTATTACCGCTCAAACTAGTAGGGGGCCTAAAAGGGACTCCTAAAGGGTCACTTGCTAGATCAAGTGCAACAATGGAGACTTAGCCCATTGTCACCTCAGCTAAGACTCCCTATACTCTTTATGGAATTTCACCGATAGGAGGGGACCTAGTATATGGAAAGTCACTTGTGAAGGAGGAATAAACAAATGGATGTGAAGTGACCTTAGTGATCCCTTTCCTAAAAGGAGGTCAAGAATGTAACTTGCTTTCTCTTTAACCAAGTTACAAGGTTTTCTAGGAGAAGGAGGTGAGGATTAAGGGCTAGTTGACGGGATACGACTTGTAAGGGAGTTTCCTAATCCCTAAAATCCTTATTGAACTTGGTATTCACAATGGTTCTTGAACACTTGACTTTTCAAAGGTATGGGACCACACGGGACCAAGTGGACCCAGCTTAGGTTAAGGAGAGAGAATCTAGCAACCAATGATGTTCTTAACCCAGACAAGGAAGAGGAAAATATCAAAGCAAGGATTTCCAATTAAAGGTGTCAAATCGATCCTATGAGGTGCTAGCCTAGGGAATACCAGGGCAAAGTTTGATCTCAGAGCTATGGCTTCGGTTATCTCACAACTCCATCGTCGTAATGGCTTCAAAATTGGAAGAGGCCTTGAGGACACACCAATGCAGTAGAGGCTAGGAGATCAAAATTTGTCTATGGCTATTTCGTTGGGAAAGCGATGCCCTAGGTGACCCAACTTGGCTAGATCGAGAAGAGGAAGGGAAGAGGTGGAGAAAATGTTTTTTGAGTGATCACCTATTGGTAGACTAGTTCCTAATCCCTTGGGGAGAATGGATTCTAAGAGAATGATGAGAAAGGAACTCGTATTTCGGCCAAGGAGGTCTTGAGGACTACTTCACTTGACCTTTAGGGCAAGAAGAAGAGACCTCAAAGCTTTTATACCTCGCTTGGCAAAAGGAGATATATTATCAAGATAAATTTACAGGTACAATTATCCCTAGGAGATTTCATTCACATAGATGGCCCATACATTGAGAGATGCTATATAGAAACAATGATTCCACAAATTTGCAATTATGCAATGCATCAATTAGCCCTAGTACAACGGAAATCTCATTCAATGCATATGACAAAAGTAAAACAAGAATAACATTAAATGTGTGTACTCACATAACATATCCAACCATCAACAATTTGACAATAAAAAAGCTCCAAGATAAAATACTATAATCTAAACATCAAAATCCATCGATGCTCCAATTCATCCTCCAAGAAAAAGTGTGAAATTCTCAAGAGAGACGAGTGATCCAATCCAAAGTGATGATACAAATGAATTCATGTCTCCCCTATTTATACACTCATTAGGTGACAAGCCCACGAAACTAGCTCACAAATAAAATAATAAGCCTCCCAAGAGGTCGAATGATCAATAATGCATGTCGTTGGGCTCTCTAAGAGGCTTCATGAAGTCCGTACATGCCAAAATGATGAGTTGGATTTCCAAAAGTAATGGACAAGGGGTTGGCCCCTTGTTCTCCACATAATAATATTGTGGTTCTGCCAATGGCTATGAGGGAACACAAGTGACCTCATGGGTCTCCAAGTAATTCGAAGATGCATGTAGACCATATGTAAGGGCTCAGATGATGGTGTAGGTGATGCCACATCATCCTACAATTCCTGGGTCAGCTACCAAGTGTATGGTACATCTATGGGGCTGGCTAGGCAAAGGTGAACCAAGTGCATCTTCCTCGTCCAATAAGTGAATCCTGAGCAATTTCTGAACATCTTTGGGGATCCATGGAGTGTTGTTTGATTATGTGGAGACCCATGACTCTCAACACACACCCTACATGTGCCAATGTGGACCTTTGGAGGGTTAGGACCTCGTATAGGGAGACCAAACCCGAGATGGAGACCTTTTGCAATCTTGCATAAGATCCAATGCATCCCCTAGCCTTCCATTACAACAAATCATCAAGAAAATAGAGTAAAATAACTTACAAAACATGGACCACAAATGGGGACTTCATAATGGCCTTCCCTCCCATAATTGGCTTGGACATATGCTAATGCCTCCAAACTCCAAATGGGGTTAACCAAGTATCCCATTAGGTGGTTTCTACTTTTAAAGGGGATAATATGTCCAAATTACATCTTTTAAAAGGTGGTGGCATGTGATAAAGAGGTGAATGGAGTAGGGAATGAGAAGGGGAACCCCAGGCCACATGTTGGGTTGCAAGGGTAGCTAGCAGAAGGAAGCCCACACTTTAGTATATAATGTATAAGAGGGATAAATCATGGTGCATGAGGTGCCTTGACCTTGCTTTTTCCACCCTTCTTTATATTCCTTTTGCCTTTTTATGATTTTTCTTTAATTAACTGCTCGGAGCTCAAGGGGTAAGAGCATGATGTGTGAGATATAGTAGTGGATACCCCTTTTTAAGGTAGGGAGGTTCATTTCCCACAAGGGGTCGGGACAATCATGGGTTCCTATATGATTAAGGAGGCTCATAGAACCTGTAGGAACCAGGGTGATGGCCATAATGATGAGGTAGAGCTCATGTATTTGTTTTTTCACACGTGCTAAGTGTGTTTGTCCCGACCATCTTTTTCATTGTGTTGTACATCTTCTTGTTGAATGTGGCCAAATATGCTCTTTTTTTTCTTTTCCTTTTTTATCAGATGCATCAACCTCTGGGGCATCATTCTAGGCCTGACCCAATGTGTGTGCAAGGGGAAGGGGAGAGCTAGCCCTATGTGGAACCAGTGGAGGAATGTGGACCTAGGTGGGAGAAATGATGAATGGGGTAATAATGAGTGGGAATGGGGGGAATATATGCAAATTAGAGAGCAGGACCACGCAACCAAAATCAAGGTTCCTTGTGATATACCATCCCTAAAGCCAAATGGTCAGTAAGAGAGGGCCCACAAGACTATAATCCAATTTTAATATCCAAAAAGGGGTCTATGAGACAAGAGCATAGACATAGCCCATTCTTTCTACCGAATCTGCCCATTAATCCTTGTCCAGAAGCGTCCATGATAAACAATACTCAATTACCAAATGACAAGGCATACCTTTAGGTTCAGGAGGCTCGCCTTCAACCATACGATCATGAAAGATGGGTGAGGGACCATATGGCTGGATCAAGTGGTGGAGAAATGGCATAATGAGCTAGTTGGTCGCTGCAAGGGACTGTTGACTACAAATCGAGGACCATCTTGGAGAGGAAAAAAAAAATCTCCTAGGGATATCACCCATAAAATGGTGGGTAACATTTAGCTCCAACTAGGACGTGATCTTGCGAAGAAGTGGATGAAGTCACTTGAACGGGAGGTCACGAGAACTCCAAAAATATCATGGTTACTGCATACTTGTTACCTACACATACAAATGATTGAACCCACAGGGAAACATGTTTTTCACGGTGTCTTATGGTTACCCATGCTTAGTGTTAGGTCGTAAAATCAACCGAAAAATAAAATATGCAAATTTTAATTTAAATTCATCTAATCTACCATGAGAAATATCATATGAGGTTAGTTCTGATAAAAAATCAAAATGCGATACATCCTACTCTAACATGCATAACATACACTGTCAAGTGCTAAGTATAATCATAGACCCAATGCAACCAACACATCAATTGATCAATACAAAAATGCATGCTTCCATGATTATTTTTATAGCAGACCTGGCAATACAAATGGGAACATTGATATGAGGGCTTGTGAGGGAGGAATGTGGAAAAAGGAACCCTTGAAGAAGGAAAAGACACAAGTCAAGAGGATTGGATTTGATCCTCCAACCAGGAGATGGAAATGTCAATGACCAAGTATATGAATCTTTGATGAAGAACTATCTTGGGCCTATCATCCTTAGAGTAAGAAGGAGTGAAAGACTCTGACATATTTAGGATGATATTATTTTGGTCATTAGGAAAACAAGAAGTGGACCCATCATTGTATTTGGGAAAAAAATCATGATTCTTGGTCCTTCATAGGGGAAAGTAGCTCTTCATCAAGGCTAGGGAAATGAACATCATCACAAACATATATTTCCAAGGCAAGGGAGGAATTCTCAAACATGAAGAAAAACCCTTTATCGGTGGCATGGCCCAAGGAAGCATATTCCTCAATTTCTTCTATATTAGAGTCATCAGAATTTCCCACAATCTTAGAAGGCTCTTCTTTGATTAAATCATCTTGGAACATAAATAAGAGACCTTTCCAACCACTAGAAAGGGTTTCATAAGGACCAACATTGTTATTCAGAAGGGGCGAAGCATTTTCTTCTTCCCTTAGCTCATTCTTATGGACTTGAGAAACCATGGGGTCTTCATTTCTATAATCATACCTAATTCCCCAATTAACAACCCAAAAGTCACCCATAGATTCTTCGTTTATTTGACTATCATGATCTTCCTCAGAATCATCCCTTTCTTCACTATATATTTGGTGTTGGTTAGGATGCCATTCATTCTCTTCTTTAGACAGGGGGAACTTTTCCTCCATCTGTTCCCGAAGAATGATCTCCAAGGTATTTACTACATGATTTTGATAAAATGCCTCAAGAAGAAGGTAATCAGTAGGACTCTCTTTATATTCACTCTTCGTGTTACAAAGCCTTTCCGATTGCTCACAATAGTGGGAAAAAATCTCTTGGGAGTTATATGTGGCGATCAGTTTCTTGCAAGACTTTTCATATTCCATCATCCATTCTTGCAATGTTTGAAGGTTCTCGAGGTTGAGATCTTGCTCATTATGCTTAGAGGGCATGCTTTCCAATTCATGAGTCTCGCCTTTGGCACCATAATTAAAGTATGCATCAATAAGAGACTCTTCCTCAATCATAAAACCATATTCAATAACTCCTTCCTCTCTAAGGGCCATATCTAACATTTGGGATATTTCTTCATGAGATTGGAAACTCAACCCCTCAAGCAACAAGTCGTGCGTAGTCAACATTGGAAGAGAAGGAATACAATTAGGTTTACATGACTCAAGCCAATATGTACTTGGGGCAATGGATAGGACAAACAATTACATTTGGTCACAAGGTTGAGTTATATTTTTCTTTGAAAGGTACCTTATGAACCCTACCACGTGGTCGGCTGTGGAATGTGGATCCCCATCGAACATTGGCATATTCTTAATGGATTTCAATGAAGGATATCTTGGGGTCCCTATCATATCTATGGATGGAATATATGTGTTCAACATGTTGTTGTGTCCTTAATGACATGGGAGTCACCAGGGTGAATGAAATTTCCTTAAAAAATGCTTGCTTCACCCTATAAGCATTGAATTTGAAGTTCAGTGAAGAATTAGGGCTTCGTTCACCAATAATGTTATGTCAATATATGGTATGGAGAACCAAACACATGTTTCATGTCCCTGACAACGATGCCAAAATGTTACCACTCAAACTAGAAGGGGGCCTAAAAGGGACTCCTAAAGGGTCACTTGCAACAATGGAGACTTAGCTCACCGTAACCTTAGCTAAGACTCCCTACTCTTTACGAAATTTCACCAACGGGAGGAGACCCAATATATGGAAAGTCACTTGTGAAGGAGGAATCAACAAATGGATGTGAAGTAACCTTAATGATCCCTTTCCAAGAAAGAGGTCAAGAATGGAACTTGCTTGCTATTTGAGCAAGTTACAAGGATTTATAGGAGAAGGAGGTGAGGATTTAAGCGATAGGTTGAGGGGATATGACTTGTAAGGGAGTTTCCCAATCCCTAAAACCCTTATGGAACTTGGTATCCCAAGTGGTTCTTAAAGGCTTGACTTTTCAAAGGTATGGGACCACATGGGACCAAGTGGACCCAACCTAAGTTAAGGAGAGAGAATCTAGCAACCAATGATGTTCTTAACCCATATAAGGAAGGGGAAAATATCAAAGCAAGGATTTCTAATTAAAGGTGTCAAATTGATTCTATGAGGTGGTAACCTAGGGAATACTAGGGAAAATTTTGATCTTGGAGCTAGGGCTTGGATTATCTCACAACTCCATTGTTGGAATAGCTTCAAAACCGTAGAAGGCCTTGAGGAAACACCAACACAATAGAGGTTAGGAGATCAAACTTTTTCTATGCCTATTTTGTCAGGAAAGTGATGCCTTAGGTGACCCAACTTGGCTAGACTTAGAAGAGGAAGGGAAGAGGTGGAGAAAAATGTTCTTTGAGTGATCACCTATTGGTATACCAATGCCCAATCCCTTGGGGAGAATGGAATCCAAGAGAATGATGAGAAAGGAATTTGTATTTTCGTCAAGGTGGCCTTGAGGACTACTTCGCTTGACTTTTAGGGCAAGAAGAAGAGACCTCAAAGCTTTTATACTTTGTTTTGCAAAAGGAGATGGCTTATAATATAAATTCACTGGTAAAATTATCTTATGATATTTCATTCACATACATGACCCATACATTGAGAGGTGCTATATAGAAACTGTTGAAAAGTGTGCAACAAGAAATGCTTGTTGAGAATGCAACAAGATGATGGAGCTTAGTGGAAAGGAGTCGCCTTCACTAAGTGGGCCCGCAGGCTATTTTTGGCGCAAGTCTATTTTTAGACTATGTCTATTTTTAGACATATGGATCATGGTCTATGAATTGCAGGATGCTATTTGTGGATGATTGGTCATGTTGGTAAAAATAGATGTACTTCTATTTTTTTAGACACAGCGGAGTGACTGCTTAGTCTAAATATAGAACAGTCAAATATTATTAGCTCATAATAATATTTAGACTATAAACTTGTCTTATTCTCTTGGAGCACTTCAGGATGAGCTACGGATGTGGTACATGCAGATCCCAGAAGGAAATACATGGTTACCTATGGGATGACTAATATTTGCATGCAGGACTTCATTTAGAACTCAAGTGACTTGAGTTTAGTGGACTGGAGGTGCAGTTGATGGAGTTGTGTTCAGTTTAGCTTTGTTAAACTGGTTGTATTTAGTCTAACTGGCGAATAGACTAGAGATGAGTTGGGTGAATTAGTTATTAATTAATTCACAAGTTATTAACTCATAATACAACTAATGAATACATCAGTTAACTCAGTTGAATGTCAGTGCATGTTCAGTTCAGCAGGGACAGGTGTTAGAGAATCAGATTGCTATCAGTTGTGACTATAGGTGTGCACCAGATCTTGCACAAATCAGGGGATTGAGTTGCCAATGAGTTTGCTCACGTATTTTCCCACATTGTAGCTTGTGCTCACGTGATTTAGCCAAGTAAATACGTGTTTGCCTTGGAATTATCATCAGTTCTCAAGCAGGTATTGAGCAGTGGAGGCAGGCAAGCAGCGGAGGAGATTTGAGCCAGTGATTGATTTAGATCTGAGTTGTATTGTGTGTAACAAGGTGGAGATACTTGTCAGAAGTATTATGCTGTGTAATGTTACATGACTCAATCATTAATATACAGATAGTTGGGGTTTTTAGCGAGATGCTTTCCCCGGGATACATACTGTGTTAATGTGTGAATGCTCTTGATGTTTTATTGTTATTGATGCTGCTATATTGATGATCAACGTAGAGGAGCTTATGTATTGTGTATGTTTTCCGCAATAGTACATGATCAAGATAATCTCTGTTGAATATGTGTTAAATTATTCAAAATTTCTACATGATCTTGTTCAGCGCTCAATAGTCAATACAGGGTCTCCAAGTCCCCTCCTTCTTCTCTACCAACATGATCGAGCTCTCACATGTCAATGAACTCGGACGGATGTGACCTTTCTGTAGCAGCTCCTGAATTTGCCTCTTGATTTCATCGTTCTCCAGAACGGAGCACCGATAGATTGGTCCATTGGGCAGCGGCGCACCTGGGGTCAGATCGATGGAGTGCTTGACCTGACAGTGCAGAGGAACCCCTGCGGGGGTGGTGAAGATGTCCTTGTACTCCTCCATGACCTTGTCCATTTGTAGTTGTCGTGCAGAGGGGCCTTGTCTAGAGGTCGTGGCCACAGTCTTCTTATTTCCTTGAGGGCATATCATCAAGAAAAAAAATTTCCCGGTTTTGGAAATGAGCTTGCTGCATTGTTTTGCAGTAACCAAAGAGATGGCGATAGGTGGTGCTACCTCCGGTATCCTGTACAACTTATTTCCTAAAGTAACAATACGAGGCCTTGATTCATACATAGCACGTCGCTTTCATAAGTATGGTTGTCCTAATAATACATCATAGACTTCAAGGGGAGAAATGTCACACAATATCTCATCTGCGAAGGGCTTGATGTTGTATGGAAGGCGACATTGTTGGCTCACGCGAAGATCCTGTCCTTGGTGAAGCCACCCGATTGTGTACGGTTGTGGATGTGTTGTGGTCGATAATCCCAGCCGCTTCATGACCTCTATCGAAATGAGGTTCTTTTGGCTCCTGCTGTCGACAATGAACTATAGCAGGGAGCCCTTTACCCACATCTGGGAGTGGAAGAGACGCTCCTCCTCCTCTGGATCTTCGGGATCCTCCTTCTGGATCTTTGTGGTGGCAACAATGGTGTTGGGCTTCGCATCGATAATATACTTCCCTTTGTCATGCCCCTTGTTAGGTTTTGACTCAGAGTCAAAACATGCATCTGATTCTGAAACCTTTAGCTCAACCACCAGTAATTGCTTGGCCTGACACTCACTTGTGTTGTGAGTGGAGCTCTTATGGAACTCACACCACTTTCCTGTGTCCTTTTTCAGCTTTGCAGCGCTGTTCTTTGCTTGCAGCTTTGGCGGGTTGTCTTGGGGCACCCCGCCTTGGCTTTGTCCTTTGTTCTGCGGTTTGGGGGCACCTTTCCCTTGCTTCAGATTCGCAGATCCAAAGTCTTGCTTCTTCTGTTTAAACTTTTGCTCGACCTTGACGGCATATCGGTATGCTGTGTCGAGCGAGGAGATGTTCAAGAATTCTATTTCTTTCTAGATGTACTTGTGTAGGTAGTCACAATATTTGAGTACCAAATGCTGCTCTGAATCCTTGATACCTAACTTTGTGCGAAGGGTATGGAAAATATTGGTAAACTCTAGCATGTCTTGGTCCCTTCCCTGCCGCAAAGTGGTCCACTTTATGTATTGATCCTCATAGCTTTCGATAGGGTAGTAATGCTCCTTAATGGCATCCCAGAATGAATTCCAAGTGGGTGCGGCTGAAAATAGTGAGCCTGTACTTTCATCCTTATGCTTGCAGTAGGTTTCCCACTAGTCCTTGATGTGGGGGGCTGCTTTGAGAAGAGCGAAAATAATCTTTTCCCGACTGGAAAAATCATGAACAGAAAAATAACCCTCTATCAAATTTAACCATTTATCGACGACATCTACGTCTATTTGACCCTCAAATATGGGGATTTCAAAATTAACTTGTACCTTAAACGGTGTGGCCTTTCCAGAGTAGCTATTGGAATCCGATGTGTCGCCCCTGGGTAGCCGCTAAAGGATCTAGGCAAAGTTGTCCATCATTGCATTCCTTTGTTGCTCGAGGGCTTCTTCGAGCAAGATTTTGATAGGATTTCCTGCCCCCTCATCTTTTTGTTCATCCACCATGGGAGGCCGTCGGGATTTGTGAGGCTGGTCTTGCAAAGGCTTGACCAGTTCAAGCCCTAAATCCTTATATCCCGACCTCATTGGGGACATGCAAAGAAAAACAGACCGCTCTGATACCACTGATCTGGATTTAAACAGGAACGCAACAAATTACAGAGATAACCATATACACAGAGATGCAGCGGAAATAATACGTCATTTCATTAATGTAAATATTAAAATATGCTTGCAAACAAAAATGGAAATAAACCAATTAGGGTGATGGTAGCTTATCTCTGAGAAGAGATGTGGCGGCTACATGCCTCTGAACTCCTTACAATGAGGCTCAAGGGCCTTTTTATTATTAAACAATAAGAGCAAACCCTAAACAACCAAAACCCTAATCTGAGGAGATGTAACACCAAGAGTTTATGGGCCCCATTGGGGTGAGTTAGATAACCAACTTCCTAGGGTCGTGACTTGGTCATATTATCTCCGTTTGACGTGCATGATAACCCGTTGGAAAGATCTCTCTGAGGACTACGACGGAAAAGACGATTTTAGACAGGAAATCGAAGGCGGTAGATTTCCAAAACAATGTCGTTTAGGGCCCGAAAAACTGCTAAAAATAGTAAACTGTGCTACAATTAAGGAAACTGAAAAAATGAAAGAAGCAATGGTGGGGGTCCAAGTGGAATTGGTGGGTGGCCACCAATATCCACCTGGACCATTCATGGGATTGAGCTCCACTTCTATTTCAACGTGGAATGTTATGAAGGAGACGTTCTTATCAAAGTACCAGGACTATTGTAGGACCAAGGACTTAAGGGAAGAAATATTTAGAATGACATAGAAGAAGGATGAAAGCCTAGAAGATTATGTGTAACAATTCCACTATAATTTGCAGAGGTCTAAACACAATGATTTAGACTAGGAAATCTTGAAGACTATATTCATCAGAGGAATGAGGGATGACTGCCTTGACACCCTGGACCTATTCGGAAAAGGGGATATATCGCAAGAGCCATTCACTAAAATTGTAAAGCTCTGCCTAAGATGCTCTCGAGGGTCGTCTAAAGGAAGGAGTACAATTCAGGATGCGTCTATTCGTAAACAAAATCTATAAGCGGAGGAGTAACCAGAGCGGAGATCGAGAATTTGTTCGAAAACTTCAAGACCGATATCCTCAATACTCTCTCGGCCCAGATAACAACAACGCAGATCAAGAAGACACAAGTAGAAGCTGACACACCCATGGTTGTGTTCTGTCCGACTTGTCGGAAGAAACATCCTTTCAGGGAATGTGAATTGAACAAGATCAACCTGTGTAATATTTGCGAGCTGGAGCATTTGAAAGAGAAATGTTCGGAGCTTCTAAACTAAAGGCAGTACTTAGAGTATTAAGCGAAGACGTGTAGTCCTCTTACTTCATCGCACCAAGCAGGCCATGGCAACCGCAACCTCCAGGTATATCTCAAGACTTTTCCTCTTTCAATTCATGGAACAATGCATATAATAACCAACAATATCCATGGCAATATTCTGCCCCTCCTTCAACACAGTTCCATTCACCCTGGAACCAATGGTCTCCATCTCCTCCTGTTCAATATCCTCAATTCCAACCATACACTTGGAACCAGAACTGGAGAGGGAATGCCCAGAATTCAGCTCTGCCTGGACCACCCATGCAACAACAATTGCAATCACCTCCTTTCCAAGCTCCTGCTCCTCCACCACCTGTGCGACCCAAACTACTTGTGCAACCTAACCCAAACCCAAAAAATAAAGCAGCTCAGGGTATAAAGGCTCTGACTACCTTCTAGACCTACCTTATTACCCCCGTGGGACTTAATGAAATAAAATTGTGATCGGGCACAGTAATTAACCAAGTCACCCCCTATCATTACAGAGGAGGACAGTGAACCATCCGGAAGAGATGCCAAAGGCTTTGAGATGGCTACTACGCCTACAATAGTTGATATAGTGGAAGTTGTTACATCTATAACAGTTGACCTGTAAAGAAATGTTACTGTTGTAACAACCAATTCGGGGAAGGCTGATACACCTGTAACAACAAATTCGGCAGTTGTAATGCAGGACCCCACGTATCCTTAGAGATTGGCCAAACCTAGGATGACTTCGCAGCCTGAATCTGATTTTCTTAGGGAGTTGCAAAATTTGCATGTATGAATTCCTATGTTGCAAGCCCTTAAAGAAGTACCCATCTATACTAAGCAGTGAGATATTTGTGCATCAAGGGAGGAAGCCTAAAGACCCTGCCACTATACATGTGATGGGGAAATTATTCGAATTAATGTCTGCTCAGCCTCTCCTAACTAGGTACAATGATCTAGGAAATCCTACAGTCCTCTCCTAACTAAGTAAAATTTGATATGAATCATGTACTCTTGGCTCAGTATTTGAGGCATTGGGAAATAACATGTCCAAGTTGGCAACCAATCTCATTAGAGATAAATGCCAATAAACTAAATTGCAAGAAATAAAAAAAAATTAAAATTAAAGTTGTACCTTGTTAAATTGAAAAATATTTATCATGTTTGATTGAATTAATAGTAAGTCAAAAAATATCCAATTTATAATACCTGCCTAGGGGCATGTATAATAAGGGTGTAGATTGTATTTGAACAAGAGTAATAGTTGCAACGCAGCATAGTCCCTGGCTCTACTGCTAATTAATCAATTGAGGTAGTGTGGGGTCCATGTTTTGTCATTATTTGAGAATGCTCCATTTTTGCCGTCGTCTTCGCAATTTGTTGTTATTCTTGCCTCCGCACACAATTTCTTCACACATCCACACTCGACACAATGAAAAGCACCTTTGCATGACTTCCTCAACCTCCGCACAACTTCCTCTGTTAATTCTTAGCACTATGCGTAGTTTGGGCCGCTTATACAAGCACAATTGTGAGCATAGCATCAATCTTTGCAAATACAAATCTTTTGGAGTAAAAAAACATTGTTCAAGTTCAATAGGATTGCTTTTCACAAATTATTAGCGAAATTTTCCTAGATCAAGGAATCAACCAAAAGCTTGACTTACTATAAAAATGCAATAGAAGTTTGTCTTACACATGTTAACTTGTTGCCAAAATGTGCGCATCGCACTTGAAAATGTTATCAATTCATAACATAAATATATGGGTAGGGTATTATTCGATAAGAAGTTCTGAGTGCAGAGGAAATTCATTGTGCGAAGCGTTGAGGGACCTCCACATTCTGCACAATGAACTTCCTTTGCATTCTACACAGTTGAAGTTGTTCGATGTAGTTCATGGGATATTAAAAAATACATTTACTTCCATTAGATATTGATAAAAATCTCACATAGTCTTTTTGTTGAACTCCCTTCAAATACATCTTCCTAATAAAAATAACCCCTATTTTTAATAAATATCTCTTATTTTTAATCATATTCCTTTTATACTCTTCAGTACTTATAAATCCCCACCACACATCTTGTACTCCCATACTTATAACATATCCTCTATTTTTCTTAATTTATAAGTGAAGCCCTCTTTTCTTTTGCATTAATTATTGCTTGATCATTGATAACTGCTAGTTGATGCAATGTTATTGTGGAAGCATATTGTAAGCTTGGCAAAAATAATAAATAAAGTGTTTGAGACCCATTTAAATTTCAAAAGTAAGTTAGCTATGTAAATTTCTCGTCTAAAATACAAACATCCTTTTGTGTTCACCCTAGAATTTTTAACATTTCAACTGCGTTTTGGGTGATACTTAAGCTTTTTCCCTTTGGGAAGATTGAAGGTTGGCAACCTATGAGAATATTGTTGACTGGACTAAAGCCAAGGATGCCAATGGGGCTACGGGGCTAAACATTGTGAGGGGTGACGTTACAAATAAGATAGACTAAAGTTAAACTGATACGTGGTTGAGGTTGTAAATAGGGCATACCAAAGCCGAACTCTATGAAAGGGATGACGCTGCAAATGAGACAGACCATGATCGAACTTTATGAGAGGGGCGAAGTTGTAGATGTGACAAAGCAAACTTAAAATATGCAAGAGGGACAAGGTTGTAAATGAGATGGTCCAGGGCTCAACTTTGTAAGAATGGATAGGTTGCAAGTGGGAAGAAGAGGAGCCTCTCTAGCCATCACTCACCTTTCTAAACAATTACGCAATTGACATTTAGTGCAATTTAGTGATTGATTATTGGCAACAATGAACATACAATGTACAAGAACATGCAATGTACCCATGTAAAGAAAATATTAAAATTAATAATTATGAAGGATCCAATAAAGTTTCCACTGCAATTTGACAAATTGGAGGATTCAAAGGAACTCTTTGGGATGGAGCTCCATGGCATCATAGATACCCAAGTCACATTGGCTGTGTGCTTGAAGTTTTGTAAAAACTATTTCAATTGCGGTTTCCAACACATGGGCAGAGACCGTGGACTACTCATTTCAACCTACGGATTTAATGAAATTACAAGCGTATTCCCTTACTTTTATTGAGCTCTGTTCCTCGACTTTGAGGACCACGAAACTGTGATCTTCCTCCTCAAAAACCACAACTTCAATGATTTGCTCACCATATGATTTTTTGAGAATCTCACAGTACTCCAATTGTCTATCCCGTAGAATGTCGCGTCCTCCAATCACTATCAAAGTCGGGGGAAGGGATCTTGCAAGGGACCAAGACCCCTGCGATTCGGAGATGGGGGCGAGTGGATTACAGAAATAATGGTCTCTGTTGCTTCCCACAGGCAGTGCCAGCCTCCACCGATCATCCGAGTCTTTCAATGTAAACGTAGGATTATCTTGCCGGTCCTCACTCTCGGACGCAGTCCGCACCTCCCCTCCAAAATAGGGATACAACAAAATCAATCCTCTGACCCGCATTTCTCCACCCTAATCTTGCCCGCTAGTCCACATTCCCAGGTGATGTGCGATGTTCCCTCCCGTGCTATCGCCCATGAGGAACACCTTGGAGAAATCGGCGTAGGAATCGAACCAGGGATCACCACCTCCTCCTCCTCTGCTAATAGCCATGCTCTGAGAATGGAGGCATTGGAGTGCAGAGATCGAATCATGGTAAGCGGCAGGCAGGCGATGCTCGGGAGCCAATCTGTAGTCGACAGAGAAGATGAGGGCACCTACACACGCCGCCCACTTGAGACAGAAGCTGTGAAAAAAGGGACTGCGCGGAGAATTCTTACAGAAGCCGCCGCCATGGAAGTAGAGGATTAGCGGCAGGCGTGTGGTGATGGCGGCGGCATGAGGAGGGAGATAGAGGCGAGCCGACAGGCCGAGCGTATTGTCAAACACGATGTCCTGCATTTAATCCACCCCGAAACCACCACATCAAACCTAAAACCGACAGGAAGATATCGCACCGCTTTTGGCTCAAGGAGGTTTCCGTACCATGGTAGTCCAATGCCGACAACTGTCCAACCGTGACGCTCGCATGACATAAGCAACTGACATCCATCGGAAGGTAACTTGTGGTCAACTCACCCCTTCCGATATTGTTTTCACCCGTCCGATGATCTCCAGTTTTTACCGCCGTTGATTTAACAAAGCTGCACGATGGTGTAAAGTATAGTCAGAATGGTGTTCCGATATCCATCCTCCGCCGTGGGATTAAAGGCAAGTTTGTCCGCCGTCTGATCATAAGGAAAGTACACGGGGGTCTGATTAAACATTAAATGAAGCGTGGAGTAAACTATGGACCATACTTATGTTTAATTCTATGACATGTTTTGGTGAAATATTAAATGTTTTTTCTTACGGCCCGTAATAGTCAGTTAATATGGAGTATGGGCAAAATTTAATGTAATTTTTTTTATTTTATTATTTTCGAAAATGTAAAGGTAGGAGCATTGAATCCATGTCATAGAGTTTTCTTTTTGCACACGGGGAGAATGTGAAGTTTAGTTCTCGGCAGCAAAGAAAACAGAGGGTCCGCAGCACCCGTGAAAAACACTGAGAGTGAATTTTTGTATTGCAGAGGAGGAATGCACAGAAGTGCATAAATGTTATTTTTGGGTCTGTAATGTAAAAGGGATTTTATGCAGCAGAGTAAAAAAAAAAATGTTGTCTTGGTAATGTAAGAAATGTATAGATTGCACAGCAGTGCAGGAGGAGGAGAAGAAAATGAAACCAGTGGATAGTTTTGTTGGAATCCATGAGTTGTTTCACACAGGTGAAAAGGTAAATGTGTAACTCCCTGTAAGTTTTGTTTTCACACAGCAGTGAATGTAAATGAAATATTTACACACAGAGGTGTAAAATTTCATAGGAGGCAGAGTAACTTTTGTGTAAATGTTTTGGTGAATCCCTCTGAGTAAAAGAGGATGAATATGTAAATGTTTTTGCTAATGAAATAGAATCATTTTATGGTGGTGGAATACTCTGTCCTGTGTAATTAATTTTAAAAAGACTTCTCTGTGTAAAAGATCTTGGAGCAAAGGAAACAGAGCATTGCCTCTGTGTTTTATATTTTATGGTTTTGGTATTTTCCCATCCCCAAACAGAAGAAAAATATCCAACAGTCTTTGTATAAAATTCCATCACTCTGTGGAGGAGAGTCGAGAGATGGTTCGTCTGCACGCACCATGGATCCGTCGATGTAGAGCTTAAGGACGCCCTCCAACTCTTCAACTACAGAAACTGAAGACCCACTACTAGTCATGATTATCTACTCTTCTTCTCTTCCAGATATGATTTTCTACTAGGGTTTGGAATGGAAATTTGCATAGCAGGCAAATTCTTTTTTGTAGGTTTAATAGTGCAGGCAAAGGATACAGCGTCCCATTCAATCTACAGCTCAGGGGTGACTTCTGAATCTGGGGGTTGGACACTGTTCAAGGTCAACTACACCCATTGGGCAATAAATAAAGATATAATCCATTCAGTGAGGTTTGCCATGACATGTCCTACCAATTTAAGAATTTCATATAAATAATGTGAACGTATGAGAATTTTCTTTCTTAATATGAAAACGGCATATTATATTGTTATGCCATCATCATGGCTAGGTTGTTCCAGAGTGGAAGTGTGTAAGATGGACTTCTGCATAATTTTACCATTATTTTATTGTTGAGCATCTTTTATTTTTGAAATTTGATAGTTACATTACGTGATTATGGAGGAAAAGGTTGTCCTGTAAATATAAGTGTTTGATTAAATATTTTTTTTTTTAATTTTTTGGTTTATTTTTTGATATATTGGTATGAAATCTGGTAGGGATTTATTGAAATCACAAATTTGATAGTTACATTAAGTGCTTATCAAAGAAAATGTTGCCCTGTCAATATAAGAGTTTTAATGTGAGTAGTGGTTTTTTTGGAAATTTTTCCTATTTATTTTCCAATATATTTTGTAATTTGTTAGGGATTTATTGGAATCACAAGTTTGAGAGGTGAAATCTTCACAATTGGCGTGCTCCTGGGTTTTTTTAGGGTAATGAATCCATATATAGAGTCAAAAACCAAGTTTAAACAACACAAATCAAGATTTGGCCACAAATTGGTTGATTGGATTCTAGTGAAACTCCAAAAAGTCACACTTAAAGACTATTCCTCCTAGATGTGTCAATTACTATCAATTCATTTTCCATTGTCATACTCATGCCATAATGCACGAAGGTGTATGTACAAAGAAAACGGCAACACAAGTTACAACTAGCATTGCCCTAGAAGCATTTGAAACTCCAAAAAGTCACACTTAAAGACTATTCCTCCTAGATGTGTCAATTGCTATCAATTCATTTTCCATTATCATACTCCTACCATAATGCATAAAGGTGTATGCACAAAGAAAAGGGCAATGTAAGTTACAACTAGCATTGCACTAGAAGGTGCATGGGCACACCGATAGTGTTTTAGGGTTTTGTGACCCTTAGAATATATATACAACATTAGAAATAGATGCAAAAGGATATGCAGGCCCCAACAATGAAAACCATAATGCTTGGAATAGAATTAAAATAGAGAGAAGCAGGGAAAATAGACACCATTACTCTGATACACATCCTCCTTAACTGGATATATAAAAGGACTCACCATTGACTAATAAACACTTCACTCACAGTTTTAATGTCAAGTGCATTTTACCGATGTAAATTGCATTTTACTGCATATGTTTAAACTTGAAACCTCAAAACAACCGAAAATCACACAATACCTTGTCTTCATGTGATGACTGATGTAAATGACATACCATCTTATCAGTTGGAAATAAACTCCTCAAGCTTTCACTTTACAGAAATGAAATAGAATGCAAATACATGAAAGGACAAAAATTAAGATTTAACAAAATATAGTTGTGTCAAACAGTAAATATGGAAACCCATTCAAATAGAGCTAACAACATCACTGCAAGCTTAAAAAACTATGACTCCAAGATAAGAGGATACCATTGGGCACAATGCAGAGTCAAAAGATCTCTTTGGCACAGAGTTTGGTGAAATATTAATGGTTGATATTGATTTTGTAATTTTTTTTTGTAAAAATATTTGAATTTTGCTATTTGGCTATCTTTCTTGTTTCCTTGTTCCTTGCCGATTTACCATGCTTACCCATGCTTACCGTGCTTGCTCTTTCTTTGCCTGAAAATGTAGAGTGAATGGAATCCATCTCATCCTCATAAGATGAATCTGCAAATCCTTTAATTTAGGAGTTGAAGTAATTACGATTATCGTTGTTCGAAGAGCTCGCACTTCTAGAAACTGTTGGGTAAACACACTGTCTCCTCGATCTATTTCCAGCCATACCTTGATGAGGGGGTGAACCTTAGTCAACCACAGTCAGCCTATTCCACCAGAAACATTGTTCCATATGATTCCACCATGTATCTATGCTGACCATACCCAATAACTTTTTTAAAAAGTATAAATTTATCAGCATGTTTGACATGTGACGCAGTGCAATATGGGACTCCGTGGAGCATACCTACTAAAGTCGTCGCCATGAAAGTAGAGAATTACCAGTAGCCTTCCCTTTCCCTTTCCACACATTACTTGCTAAGGCTAGATTTTCGTCATCATCATGCTTAGATGAAGAACCATCTCTGGTGCTTCTCTTGATCTCCTCCTGCATCAGATCCGACCATAGTCGTTCCCAATCTGGTAGTTTCTCTCTTACATTCACTGAGTCCTGGTAGCTATGCCAGCACTTAGGAAGACCGAGGAGAGAAAGACTCACAATATCATCATCAGCTGTCGTGATTCCTACACTTCCAAGCTCATCTCTGCAGGTGGTGAGCTTGTTCAAATATGTAGAGATCGTGTCGCCCTTTTCACACTTGATTTTCCGAAGCTTGTCCTTCAGCGCCAGTTTCCTCTGGTCGTTGCTGTTCTGATATAGGTCCTTCAATGTCTTCCACATTGAAAACGGAGTCTCCTTCCTGTTATAGACATATTTGGGCACTGCAACTGATGGCGTGGGTGCAGACGTTAGGGATAGTCTCCCCAATTTGGCAGCAATCTCCTGAATATCAGCCTCAATTTCCCTTGAACTGTCTTCAGGCGTATCAGTCATTAAACTTATAGCTTCATTGTTCTCCACCGAACCACAATCTTAATAAATTATTTAAACGGGGCTTTATTCGTATCGATAGTAATCCTAAAAGAATTACACCAAATTGTCGGAAGCTTTATGAGAGGGATTATATACCCAACACTATCGACGCCTTATGATGGATGGACTTATGCAATACAATGTCAGGGCAGTAATTCAACAGAATTGCTTTATAATATAATCCCGCTTTATATTGTTCCTTTCCCTATCGGCGAATCTCCAAAGCTCACTACTCCAACACGCGATGACCTCCTCGGACCCGACGCTCCCTTACGCTGATCCTTATAATAATCCGCTCCTGTAAGTCGGAGATTTCACATAACAATTACAAAAACTCTTCTATGATGCGGTATTAGGTTGAACCGATAAGGTAAGAACCAATATTAATAAGGTTTCACATCCGCCCACTGTCGCCCTTAAGAGAATATCATAATTACTCTGCGTAAATAGAGTTTTCCTCTGACTATAAAAAAATGAAATTAAAGTGTCGGCAGCCGTCACAACGAAAAGAAACGAACCAAAATGCTCCAATACACAGTAAAGCATCAGCGAAGAATAGGAAGGTGATTCAAGCCTTTCAATACACAGTGAAAATAAACTATTGGATACATGCATACAATTTAACAGGAAATCGTTGATTTTTTAGAACGCCGAGAGAAAAGTTTCAATGATAATTCTTCTGGCACCGCCCCTTTCTAATGCGAGCTTTGCTGCCACTTTATTTTTATAATCATAATGGATAGGTCTTCTCAGACCTTATCTATTACAAAAGAAGGCTTTTCATGGAATGATTAAAACGGAAAGCTTTATTACAGCTTATCTATCTGTGATATAGATAGCATGTTTTATTCTCTACTCTTATCCTATTTTTTCTCCTTTGATTCAGCTTTGCTTTCCACATCCTCTTCGTTCTGCTTTGAATTCTTCTTTGATTTAGGGAGGGGTTAGATGCTCCTGCATCAGATTCCCAAGGTAAAAAAAAAAATTATGACCTCCTGGTCATATGCTTCTCCTGGTCTTTAGCAATTCTACCCACTGCAATTCTTCAGTGGAATTGCCTTCATGATCTTCTGTGAGCTGCAACCAACCTCTGCAGTAACAGTCTCCTCTGTTACACGATACCTCACCAAGCCCTCCACACTCAGTCTTTTGGCATCCATCTGGTTCTCTTCTCTAGAACCAATTGAGCACACCTTGCTCTAGGTTGCTGCAAATCTTCTCACCTTCCGCTGCCGCGATCTGCACGATGGTAAGATCATAAACTCTCCAACTTTAACATAGTTGTACCTCTTTCCCCTTCTTCTTGCATTCTTCTTCCTTCTGGCAGGAACCCTTTCCCTGCTCTGATACCACTTGATGAAAAGAGATCTTTGGTATTTGCCAAAATCCCTTTTCATGTAAAAATCTCGAACCTGGACCTGTGGGTTATGGCCCACTAGGTCCCGTCGGAAGCGTTTTAAGGTCTTAAGCCTTTTCATTTATTAAACGTGGTCCTTTATAATGAAACAGCATTTGAACGCCATTGACAACCACTGCAAAATTACATAATATGTGTTAAAACCCCGTGGCTACACATTATGCAAATACATGGGAATATTGTATAGATTGCGCTGTCGGATCTTAAAACATATTACATCGCCTCTATGGACATCAGCAGGTCCGCCGATTCAACCAATTCCGATTTGATACATTCTACACTGCTCCGATCCGATTCAACACTTTCTTCGCTGCTCCGATCCAGTCAATCGGAATCCCGTTAAGATTGCAAATGCCACAATTCTGATCTGATCCGATACCAATTGGAACTCCGATGCGATTTACATCTGTCTTGTTCTATACGCTTCTGCACCAAAGATCTAATACAAAACGATGTCGATTGTTGTAAATCGACATCTCGATTTCTCTGCGATTGCTCTCTCCATAACATCTCCAGCCCATCTCTGTAATTAATAAATCCAGCAATTATACATACCATTACCCTGAACGCGGAATAAACTGGTTTTAATTAACTGATCACAACGTTCATTCATAACAGTTAAACGATATTTAGATCGCCATCAATCCTGATGTGATCGATGGACGATCAGCAAACTTACAACACAGGGTTTGACTTATTTATAAAACACATATACGTATATAATTAACACTGAACATGAACACACAGGCATATGTAATTATCATTAAGCATGCTTCTATATATTTACAAAACTATTGCGTCCTAAGGCATTCCAGCCTTAGAACCAAACCGCTGTCGATTACATTCTATTCATTCACAACGCTTATCTATTTCTCTAGATATGTCTCACCAATGCCTTCTCACACTCTATCACATTACATTTATATAAAAAGTATTAGATCGAAAGGATTCGATTCGATCCTCTCCTTATTTTTCTCCAACGAAATCTCTCCATAATGCATGCATGGTTGTTAACAATGGTAAGTCATATCCATTTTAATCCATTTTAAATCCGCTTTAAATCTGTTTTAAAACAGATTTTCCTATTTTTTCTCCTTCGATTCAGCTTTGTTGTCCACGTCCTCTTCGTTCTGCTTTGAATTCTTCTTTGATTTAGGGAGGGGTTAGATGCTCTTGCATCAGCAACCCCAATCACATATGTTCATAAACCAAGGGCTTCTGAGTCCCTAAAAGTGTTGTTTCACACCCTAAAGGAACAAGGTCAGCTGATTACATCATCTCCCATAAGTTCTCCATGGAAAACTACTCAGAACTGGTCAAAACTGGACCATACAAACTGCTCAGTGCTAAGGGTGCGATGCA